>JAZDUH010000341.1:21040000-21210000 GCA_036419115.1 Scarus forsteni | reverse complement strand
TATTTTGTATTTTGGAGCTTTGTTATGGACTGATTTTTGATTTATTTTGGACTGAGGTCCCTTTTTTAGTCTTTTTCTGTTCTTTCTGTAATTGGGTCCTGCACTTTGTTTTTTGTTAGTTTCCTTTAGGTTTATTCCTCGACAGTTTTGGTTCATCTCCGTCATGTTTGATGTAATCCGACCACTGTGGCCACAACTCAAATATCCCGTCGTTCTCTTGAAGCCTCTTTAACCTCTGCTGATGCTGATTCTGTGAACATAGAGATTTTCCCAGCCAGTGTTGGATCCTCTCCAATAACTGGCATGTTTTTACAGTCTGTTTGCACTTGTGATCCATTTTTGTCATATATACTAGAGCAGGACCGTGGCATGAGATGTTTACATCTGGAGAAAGAAGGGACTGAAGATGGGTCAGAAGTCATGTGGTCACATCCTGTAAAGTATCACGCTCTTATTGAATCGGACCGTTGTCGATGTGTCCTCTCTGGAGAAAACACATGTAGGAGAGCTCTGAAGATGGAGGGCTCTGTGCTTAGCCGTGATTTATTACTCGACCCCGTGTGGTGCAGAGATCCATCAAAGAGCGTGAGGATCCCAGAGGGCACATGAGGAAGAGCTGCTCCTCTCCGTCAGCCATGAGAGACAGCTACGATCACTGGGAACTGACACACTTTCTGACTCGTCTTTCAGAGCCAGACAGAGGAATTTGTGGAATATCTCTGTTTATGTTTTTGCTTTATTTGAAAACAGGCTGGAAACTGGATTTATACAAGAGGAAATATTATCTGGCACAATATTTACAGCTTTTGGACTTAGTTTTGTAATCCCATCCTCTGTGTCTGTGGTATGTTACCACCTGTAGTATATCATAACCCTGAATAACCCATGAAAAAGTGAAACAAGATGGTCCGATACACCATGGGAAGTCGTGGTTAACCTTCTACTGAACAGTAATAGTGCCTGCATAGAATCTTGTTCTTTAATTGTAAATTAACTGCACTCAGAGCAGTCAGAAAGACTGGAAAGATGCTGTACAAGCTCAAGTCTATTTACCATTTAAAATGAGAGCTGGAACATTACAAGAAAAGACCTCCTATCATTGTGTTTGGTCCAGTTTAATCCCCAAACAGCTCTAAAAAGCTGGGCAGTGGGCTCCGTCAGGATTGGGAATCGAAAACCAATTACAGTTGAGAATCGTTAACAGCTCCATCAAAGAATCAATATTATGAATCTTTTTGCTAAACAATTCTCTTATCAATTCCAGGGTTTAGAGGCGTCAGAATTGTGGCTTAATTTTTCACAAAGGTGCCTACTGCACAACCTTAAGTGAGTGGAAACACCAGCAACTTGCAGAAGCAGTTATCTATGCTGTGACGGTGTTTAAAAATCTACAGGCCAACATTTGTCCAAAGGGAAGATCTAGAGGAATCAATAAGGGAATCGTTAAAGAATTGGATTGATTAGCAGGATTGTTAATAGCACTGAATTTTTTCTTATGCCTTCAGGCAGACGTTATAATGTGCCCCAAAAGAAAACTAATCTCTACTCAAAATCCTTCATTCCCTCTGCTATTAAGCTCCTAAATACAGACTGCAGCCATTTTAGGTGACTCTTTCTAGCTTTTTTCTGCTGTTTTTAAAGTTTTTTACATTGTGTTTTTTTTTACCCCCCTTTTTTTTAATCTTTTTTTTCATCTTTATCTTATCTTGTTTTATCTTGCTCTATGATTTGTATATGTAGGCTACTTATAATGTCCGACATCTCTATCTGTCCCATGCTTGCTTAAATATGTTTCCTTGATGATTCTTTATTTATGTTATTGACTGACTGTATGAATGAATACACACTGGAAAGCTACAAATGAATTGCCCCTTATGGGATAAATAAAGTTGTCTGAATATGAATCTGGTATCAATACAATCTTTTCAATTCCCATCCCAAGACTCCAGCCTCCTAAGGCCTGTGAGCCCAACTCATGAGAAACTTATGACAGAGCATCTCTCTGGCCATCAAATGGAGTCTTCCCATCTTGGGTCTTTGGTCCAGTTAGATCCCAAAAACTCTCTGAGAGCCCAGACAGTAGACTCTATTGTCTCAAGCCCTTCTGTGCTGATTCTCACTGCACCATGTCAAAAGATGCACCTATTTTTCTACATCCTACCTAGCCTTACTGAGCAGACAGACCTGCCTGATTCTGAAATCCTGCATGTCCATCTTGTTTACTTCCTTTGTCCAATGACTTCACTTGGCTAAATGCTTAACGGCCCAATCAGGGAAGAGAGGCGGGAGCTGCAGACATGACGAGAACAGGAAGTGACTGCATGTTTGAAAACAATGGTGACTGCTAAAGCGGTCTCAGTATCTACGTTTTGTATCAGAAATGGACTCGATCTTTTCTTTAAAAGAGGAGAAAAGAAAAGAGAGTCACTTGAAGCCGTTACCGAAAAGTAAATAAATATTCGAATGTAAAATATTGAGTGTAGCAGCACATCAGGGCGCCTGGAACAGTGGACCATTCCGTCCAACAGTGGGTGCTGTGAGCACAACTTGACCCTCAGACACACCTGCTGCTCTCTTGACCTCATCAAAGAGTTTCCGCTCCGAACGGACATTAACATCTCTGAATCATCTGAGGAGAGCTGTGCGGAAGTAGTTTTGGTTCTATACCGTTGATGGTAAACTTAAAATCAAAGACCAGGCTGTGTGTTCTGTGAAATACAGCTTAGTCACTCGTCCTCCACTTATTTACGGGCTCAGCCGTTGACTTTGATCCCAGTTATACAGCCGAGTGCAGCGGAGCTTCATCAAGAGTTTAACCCCATGTGACTGTGCTCTTTTCAGCAGGGTCTTTACTGAAGGGGCAGATAATAGAGTCTCTATCCCTTACTACGAGGGGAGGAATAATCGAATATCTTTGATTGTTTGGGTGCAGTCTGAAAACCGCTCAAGTTTGATTTTTAGGAAAAGTGACAGCCTTGGTGATGAGTGTGACGAGCCGAACATTTATCCAACCACCAGTTGCTGTTGTTTTTGAAGATTCTGCCCCGAAAACATTTTCGAATAGCTTTTTTCCAGATTGATTAGTGAAATATTTCTAATATGGAGCTGTCCATCTTGCATGTCAGGTTACATCCTACCTACATCTATGTCCAAACAGGGATACAGTTTTCAACTGACTCAGGCTCTGTACAAACAAGCTCCAGAAACTGACAGTACTGAGGCCATTTACCCGACCCACCCAACCCAAATTATGAGCAGCTAAAGCCAGAACATTGCTTATGTCATTGTTCAAATAGAACCCTAAATGCCACGTAGGGATGTAACAGTATGAAAATTTCATGCCACGGTTATTGTGACCAAAATGATCCCAGTTATCATTATTATCGTTGTATTGTTGCAGTGCACGTAAAATGTTGGAAAAAGTACTTTAACACAGAAGCACGTGTTGAAATCATTTAACCCCTTTAATATTATAATTTTAACAGTTCTTTTGTCTTTTTTGTCAATAATTGTGTCAAGAAATGTCCTCTAAGTAAATTTGTTTAACCTTTATTCAATACAAATAAAAGTAAACAATTCTGGCAAGTATCGTCATTATTTTGTTGTAATGCTTAAACTGTGTGTAATTACAAGAATAGAAAATAATGAATTTATACTTTAAAAAGGATTCTCTTCAATAACAATTTATAAATGAACATGTTCCAAGTTTTGAGATGGCAAAAAAATTAAGTTAACCTATTTTACATACACTCACACATTTTAATTTGCCTGCAGCATTAGTGTCCATGTTACAGCTCGTTATATTAGACCATGTCCAGGCCTTTTTATGTTTTATTTTTTCTTTTACTAATATTAGCCCCCCTCCTTCATGACTCTGGTCTCCCCTTTCCATGGCAGATCTCCTCGACACCTCCTTTAATATTTCTAAATTACAATTGACTAAATTCACAAAACACGAACTATGACTGGAAAAAATGATCTATTAAGACGAAATACGGTGAAACACAGCAAATAAATGGCGAAAGACGAGAAGAACACATTCCAGATTGATACTAATGCTGTTATTTACAACCTTTATACATTATGTACACAGAAAATACTGATAAAGCGCCTATAATTCACTCAGGTATGACTCACTGAATCCTCTCTCTGCTCGTTTACTCGAGGAGTTACAGCAGCTTTAATCATGCACATATTGTCTTTCACCGCAGCTTGGTGTTTTAGACAGAGTGAATGTCGTCAGTCAGTTTCCCCTTGACATCCTTGTAAAATCCAAACTTCGAACAGACTTTAGACTTCAGCCGTTTCGAGTAGGAAAACCAGCAAGAGTCTGAGCGAGGCTCCAGCTGCTGATGCAAAACATTGCAAGCTGCGCATGCGCGCCTCTGTTCGTGACACACATCTGCTTCATCGAGGGGCAGACGCACATAGTTTCGCCTTTTCAGGCAAAGAGCAGCATCACTGCGAGTTACTGACACAGTGTGGTGATCAAACACGGTACAGCGGTATCTTTAATAGGACACGGTAATGATTACCATGAAAAATTTTACCGCGGTTTACCATTTTACCGGTAACCGTTACATTCCTAATGCCACGCCAAAACAAATGAGTCTTTTCCCAAACTCCAGGAAGTGACAACACTGAGACCATCTACTTTTCTACAAGGCCTCTAAAAGACTCCCCAACCCAATTTATGAGCAGCTACAGCCCGAACAAAAACTTTCAGCCCCTTATGTTGCTTTTAATTTATTTAACAAATTAAATTTCTTACAGTCTCTTGAATTTAGCACTGAAAGACTTTTCGAAGTTTAAGGAAAGCACTTGAGAGCAGTAACAACTCTTGATAAGTCTCTGTACCTGTAGGCTCATTCTCAGTTCACAGATTGGATCAGTGACTCAGCACTTCTCTCTCTTTGTGGAAACTTCACTAACCCCGGTCCACTCGTCTCTCTCACATTGTCAGCCCCCGCTGCTCCGCCAAAACCCCGATAATCTCACGTCAGGCTCAGCGTTCACCATGAACAGCGGTGGAGATGAAAACACTTTGAAGTCGACTAAGCTCCTTTATCAGCCTCTGACAATTTGTCCCAGGTGCTTCGTCTCTCTCTCTCTGACATGATTTCTGCCCACTCAGGAAAATAAATAACTTTAGGACAGAGAGACCGTCAGAGGGTCTCATGGGAATCTCCTGCATCAGGAGCTGTAGATGGTAATCAGTCATCTTTTCACCAACAAAGAGGCCGAACCGTGAAGAGAGGCCCAGAATCACGCTCGCATTGATGGAGCGTTACAGCAGAGGCCCCTAGAAGACCGGTTACACCTTTGGACCCCCAACAGATCCCCTTATGTAAAGAAAAACTCAAAGATCACATCATAGACTCAGACTTTTTCTTTTTTCTACAGTTTAGTTTCTCTGCTGCTTTAATTGTTTCCTGCAGTTTCACACATGCACGAAACACTTGAATGCTTCTTTATTTTTTGGCAATGAGAAAAAATATGTCAACAAAGTTTCTCTACAACATCAAGTCATGAAAAAAGAAAATAGGCATTGAAATTAAATTAAATAGAAACTGCAGTGTTAAAGGTAATAAAACTGTAAAGACTGGATGGAAATTCATAAAATTTTGATGAACACAGTCAGTATAACAAAATTAAAAAATGTGATTAGAAAAAAGAAATCTTGGAATCTCATAGCTTCTAGTCTCTGAAAAAAAGACTTTTTAACTCAGTGTTAGTTTTGTAACTATGATCTAAATTTTTGATCTTTGTGTACCATAATTAATTTATTTCCTTATGAATTTGACTTTATTTAAACTGATGTTCTCGATTATGTTTGCATTTTATGTTTTATTGATCTAACAAATAGGAATTTCTATCTCCAGATTTTTACTTATAGTTGCATGATTATGTTTTATGTTGATTATTGTAAATATCTCTCATATAATAAGCTTTTAACTTATAATTAAAGCCCTTTACCTCACAGTCATTACTTTTTACCTCATAGTTATGCATCTTTCTCTCAAAAAATGCTTTTTTTCTTTTAATTTTGATGTTTTTTTATAACTGTTGTGACTATGTGTTGCAAATTTTAACTGTCTTACTCAAATCTATGCCCTTTTAATCTCTTAGTCATAATGTTTTACCTCATGGTTATGATTTTTTGTAAAACAGTTTAAACTTTTTGACATCTTGTCTATGTACATGATTTTTACCATTGGGTAGGAGGTTATGTTTTTGCCTGCGTTTGATCGAGAGTTTGTTAACGGGATTACTCACAAGGTTGCAAAGAAAATTTGATGTAATTTTCAGGATTACAGTAGTCAGAAATGGGCCAGTGACCAATCAGTTAGATTTTGGTGGGGATCCAAATCCAGAAGTGGATCAAGGAGTCTCCTGAAAGTTTTGTTAAAAGGGAGGAAGGGCAGTTTCCACTACTTTGGAAAAAAGTCATACATTTTAATGGATTTTGATTAAACTTTCAGTGATTTTTGTTTATAAGGGAGTAGTGATTACATTTCTGTGGTGGTCTGAATCAGGATGTCGATCCAGGATTAAAGGATTTGTCAAAGAGAAAAATGAGGTCGTTTTTTTCACAGCGCCAAAAACTGTAGTTCCTTGACTGCCATTTGACAGCCTACATAAACATCTTTACAGCCTGGCTAGTAAAATGGCTTCGGGCATAACTTCGGGAATAGTACGTGTAGGTGCTATCACTGTACGGGGGTTTCGGAAATTAGGGACATGATTGACAGCAGAGAAGTTATGGTGCGTTCCAGTTGTAGTCAGAAGTAGGAATTTCCCAGTTCCAAGTAGGAAATTTTATCTGGAACACCCCCCGAGGTCGGAATATCCTAGTAGGAACTCAGGGAAACCTCGCCACCCCCGAGTTGACAATCAAAGATGGCAGTCCCCAGTGTGAACAGTTATTTAGCTCCTATAATAATCAATTTATTTGCACTTCTGACTAGTGTGTGTTGCTCTCGATCAGCTGTATACATGGTAGTGTTAGATTTATATTTACAAAAGTGCTGCCATAGTGATAATCACATTCTTCATGTGATATTTGTGAACAACAACGCAGGGCGTGCTAACAACAGCTAACAATAGCCTGGTCGATCGGCACGTTTTTTTTCCGACTTCAACTGGAATGCAGATAAGTCGGAGATGACGTCACTACCATTTCCCAGTTCCCAGTTCCGAGGTTAATGGAATGCAGCATTATTGGTCAGATGGCCTAAAGTCCCCCCTTAACACGGCTTAGTTGGTCTAAGAGTAGGTTGATCTGAAGTTTGGTTGAGATGATATGGCTGTGTCCTCATGATGAACAGCTGATTTCACATGACTTTGCCCATTCATTTGCAGTCTATGGTTGCAACATTAACAAAAAGACATTTCAGAGTCAGACTGTTTTGTCTGAGGTCCACTTCTGTGTTTTCACTCTTTCATTTAATGGCCTCTTTCTGGAAACTTCCATCCAGTGATAATGTTGTTGACTAATTATTTTCATCATAGTTTTTTTTCCTGAAGAAAACTAGACCGTAACTAATAAAAACAAGTGCACATGAACAAAAGCTAAATTAACCCTTTGACTGGCATTGTGACCGTTTGGTTGACTTTTTGCTGCCTTATCACTGTGCTTCGAACTTTGAAAGCCTATCTTTATCTGTTTTTCCTTATTTACCACTCTAAACATGTGTGTAACATCAATTTTCATCCAGTGGGTGGCACTGCTGTACATGAAAATAATTATTTGTAAACTAGGAAAAAATCGGAAGTGAGTCATTACTCCCCAGAAATCTAATCTAACAGTAAGTAAGGAAAAAAAAGCTTCTCGATTAGGTAATTTGACAAATAGAACCTGATTTGTTGCTAAAAGAAGAGTAATTTGTTGCATATGTATTTCTTAGTTTGGAAAACAAAGGGTTACTGTCATATTCATCCACAACTAAAAACTAGACTAAAATGTTTGACAGACTTAATCCAATCAGACCTAATTTGGTCATGTAGAAAGTAGAGACAAGTTAGGAAAACATATCCAATCACAGCTGCTGTGGTTGTGTGGAAAGGTTGGATGAGTTTAGAGGGACATCCAATCACAGCTGCCTTAGCTTGGTGGTGGTGGGAGAAGTTGTGGAGCGATCCAATCAGAGCTGCTCTCTTTATGAATTGATATATTCATGTAGAGCTGGTTCACTGTTTGTTGTCAGTTCTGGTATTGTAACTGAGATGCTCTGCCAGGTAGACTAAATAAAGGTTTGATTTGTTTCTGTTCATTTTGACATTCAGACTTTACTAGCATTCAGTAAAGGGTTATTAGATGTTTCATTTTATCCAAGTGTAAAACATGACTTCAGAATTTCAAGGAGACATAAATACCTTACACTTTACCCTTCATATTTTAGTCGACTGAATTTACAGGAGATGCCTTCTACTAAAATTTGGTGAAATTTCATCAACTATAAAACTAAAACAATGATTAAAGATTAGTTTAGTTGCGCCTGAACTTCTGTATGAACTCAGTGACTTTAAACCCAAACATGTCCACAGCCTCTTCAAACAGAGACCCTGTGGCCCCTGGCCCATCGGCCTCCTGGGTAATCCATCTGAACGCGCCCTCATATATTTCATCCTGAGTGACAAACTGCAGGAGTGTGCAGCACACGTCCACAAACACAGCAGAATGACTTCCCTCTGAAGCAGAAGTTGCCTTTCAGATGTTTGTGCTGACATTTCCATCGATCACATCGTCTGAACCTCCTCATTCTTCAGAGACAGGGGCCCGTCCGAGGGCCTCCAGGGGATGAACAAACAAACCTGAACGGCTCAGACTAAATAACAGAACCTTAAATAAAAAGCAATTTGGCTGAAGAAATTGAATTGCAGAGTGTTCCTTAAGGGGTTCGAGCTTATTCCAACTCTTGTTTTTTAAAGCACAAATGGCTCCTTGCCTCTTCCGTATTTGAGTTCTTCACCCGAAACGTCTCAAAATTTTCCTTCATCTTCTGATTTGTTTGCTTCAGGCCGATAAAACAGAAGTCGTGTGAACTTCTGATCACGCCAGAGAATTTTCTGTTAGTTAGTTTTTCCCTCTCAGGCCACTGTACATTGATCATGGTTGTAAAGTGCTGCAGGCTCTTCTGTGGCTTGTTGCTGCAGCTCAGTTCAAATTCTGTCTTTGGTGTTGATGTCAGGTGTGCTAAACACTACCCGTAAACTATCCTCCTCTAAAAACATGATGGAAACGTTATTTTTTACTCAACTAATTGTTATTTGATACATTTGGAGATCCTGATTAGTCACCTTTACGTCGAGGTACAGCTATTGAAGATGTTTTCAGTCTGTCTTTGACTTCTTCTGTTTCATTTTCTAAGTTTGGAGTGCAGCCACTCTTGGTACTAGAACACCAGCCCGACAGCTGTAGTGGGTTTTAGCACATTAATTGCACAGTCATTACAAGTTTTGCCTTGTTGCAAAGGGGACCAATCAGGCTTTCTAACAATATGAAGTCCAACAACAATTGTTTAAGTATAAGGGGGAAATAATCAAGTAAAATACCATTTCCAATGTTTTTTATTTAATATATTTGCTAAATAAGTTTAGCCGTGTTTCTCTACCTTACCCAGGGTTTACTAGTTTAGGTGTGTTTTTCCTGATTGTAGTGGCATAAAACAGTCAGTAGATTTTGGATCTTCTCACTGTGTGCATCCCGGCTCTGACGCTTTTCTTTGCCCACAGTGTGCCAGGAGGTTTTCATCTTCCATGGTCAGTCCTCTTCTTTTAACACCCTGCACCGCTGCTGTATGTGACTGGTCAAAAGCACCCTAATACTACTTTCACACTAAAAATTAGCAGGTAAACACAGGCTTTTGAACGCGGGTTAACCCGCTAACAGTCGGCAAGTGACACTTTTCCCACTGCCAGCAGACTCCGGTCTAATCGGCGAATAAATAAATACATCATAAAAATAACTATGTTGAAATTGTACAAAATTTGTAAGTACAAATTACATTTATATGGATGATTTTGTAGCATATGTACAGTATTTTATGTCTATATTGATGCTTGTATTTTATATGTATATATATATATATTTTTATATATATATATATATATATATATATATATATATATATATATATATATACATACATATATATATATATATATATATATATATATATATATATATATATATATATATATATATATATATATATATTATATATATATATATATATATATATATATATACACACATATATATATATATATATATATATATATATATATATATATATATATATATATATATATATATATATATATATTTATATGTATATATATATATATATATATATATATTTTATATAGATTGTATGTTTTTAGTGTTCATATGTATAATTTGCTTACATACAGTACAGGCCAAAAGCTTGGACACACCTTCTCATTCAATGCGTTTTCTTTATGTTTTATCTCTATTTACATTGTAGATTCTCACTGAAGTAATGATGGCCACTCGTTTCTCTTAACTTAGCTGATTGGTTCTTGCCATAATATTAATTCTAACAGTTGTCTAATAGGGCTGTCGGCTGTGCATCAGCCTGACTTCTGAACAACAAAAATGATGGTCCAACCCCATTAATAAGACAAGAAATTCCATTAATTAACCCTGGAAAGGCACACCTGAGAATGAAAACCATTTCAGGTGACTACCTCTTGAAGCTCATAAAGAGAATGACAAGATTGTGCAAAGCAGTAATCAGAGCAAAGTGTGGATACTTTGAAGAAACTAGAATATAAGACATGTTTTCATTTATTTCACGCTTTTTTGTTAAGTACATAATTCCACACGTGCTCATTAATAGTTTTGATACCTTCAGTGAGAATCTACAATGTAAATAGTGATGAAAATAAAGAAAAAACATTGAATAAGAAGGTGTGTCCAAACTTTTGGCCTGGAATGTAGATGTTAATCAATTAATCAATCAAACTTTATAAAGTACTTTTCATTCATAAAGTGTAGCACAAAGTGCTGTACATTAAAATAAAGATCAGAGTAAGGGGATACAGGATAAAATAGAAAATCTGAGTCAGGACTCTTCAAAAAAACCACAGAGGACTGAGGAAACGCCATTTTAGATTAAAAATGAGGAAATACAGGAGCTAAGACTTAACTGACTAAATAAATAAAAACATTAGACATAACAAAGGTAATTAAATACTCAAGGTTAATTGATATAAAACCAAAAAATAAATAAATTGAAGTGGTAAAACATTAAATAGTAACTCTGTAACTCTCTAAAATGGAGTGAAACCCATATGATGCAGATTAAAAGAGTTAAACAAAATTCAGCTACAAGCCAGATTAATAAGGTCAGTCTTGAGTTTGCCTTTTAAAATATGAACAGTAGGTGCTGCTCTCAGGTCGTCAGGTAGACTGTCTAACAAACTGGGTCCTTCATATTGAAAAAAAACTTCACCGTATGATTTAGATCGAACTTTGGGAACAGTTAAGACTACTACCTGAAAGCCAAATCTATTTTTATGCCACCCTTAAAAAACAGTAATAAGAGGTAGGAATTCAAAAGTATTTATGCTTCCTATTCCTTTTCGAAAGTGTATAAATGTTTTTTTTTTTTGTTAGTTAGTTAGTGATTTATTTATTTCATTCATATGTCTGAAATAAAACATTTTCATACAAGCATATAATCATATAATTGAATGAAAATCAACAGAAAGAAGAACAATCTTATATCATCTGCTCCTTTTAGGCGCTTAAAAAAGTTTCTCAAAAACAACAAAACAACAACAATACAATGATCAACATAATTCGCAACAACAATAATAATAACGAAAAAACGCCCTCATCAACGCTGCTGGTCTCGAATTCTTTTTGCTTCTCAATAAGGAACAACAACAAGCAACAACCACCTAAAAAATACGAGTAATTATAATGTTTGAGAGACTTCATCAATTACAAAAATGGTAATGATACTTAACATACTGCCCTTTAATGTTCTTTTAAATGTAAATTTTGATATAGATTGTTTAATGTCTTTGGTTGGATTATTCCATAATTTAACCCCTTTAACAGAAACACATCATTTTTGTCCTAAATTTTGTTTTTTTTAAAAATCTATATTCCTTCTAAAATTATAATTACTTTCTCTTTTTTCAAATCTTTTCTGAAGATTAATGGGTAACAATCTTTTACGTGCTTTAAACATAAATTGCAAGAAACAATAATCTACTAAATAATAAAATTTTGTCTTTGAATGTGAACAGTATTTCTCTATTTTGATTTCTTTGCGTACACGTTTGAAATAAATTCAGGTTCAGTTGGAGATTTAAAGGTGTAGTCAGCAATGTGGGAGAAAACGAGTGGAGAGGTTGTTTTTAAAAAATTTTAGGGGGTGCTGGTTTGGCGGAGTGGTTAGCAACTAGGCACCCCATGTACTTGCTTCTGCCGGTCCAGGTTCGAGTCCCACCTGTGACCAGTTTACAGAGTGTCTTCCCCTACTCTCTCGCCCCCTTTCACAAGCCTATCCACTGTCTCTCTCCTATCAATAAAGGCACAAAATGCCCAAAAAATACATAAAAAAAAAAAAAAAAAAAATTTAGACCCGCCTCTCCTTCATACCTCACCCCTGGCTCCACCCCCGAAAGCTGATGGATGTGCATCGTCATGGAAACGGTCGTAGAAACTGCGTAGCTGACAAAGGTAGCTAAGGTAACCCCGACTTGTCAGACAACTTGACTGACAATATTGATAGCGTCACAACAACAGTTCAGTTTGGCAGATTAGACAATAAGATGAATGCCCGACGGCTGTTACTGTTATGTGAAGCACCACAAAGCTAATGTTGCTTACCTATCCAGCAGACAGACGGCGACATCCGCGTTTGTTTTCAGGTCTTTCAATTCGTGGAGTTCCCTGCACCGTCGGAAAGCAACACCAATGTTGACCCAGGTCTTCGCTCTTTCATGGTCATAGCCCTTCTTTTTCATTTTTCACTCCTCTGACCTTTTTCTTTTGGGCTGTTTTTCAGCCATTGCTAATGCACCTATTGTATCTCTCTCTTACACTAACTGCGCACGCTACGCATCCTACTACTCCCCCTCTCCCCTCTGTCTGATCTGCGTATGAGTATGATTGCCCCCTGGATGTGGGGGGGTGTACCCTGCCCTGGCGGTCCGAGCCACAGTATTTACCTGCTGAAATTCAGAGCCAAGGCTGTGCATTGAAACCGGACTTTTTTTTCAACATGCTGTCAGTGGGGACATCTTGTGGATGGAGAGGAGAAATACGGAGATTTTGACAAATAGTGCATTAGATTAGAAGATCGCTGACTACACCTTTAACAGCCTCTACTGGTTGGCTTAATCAGGCCGTCCTATTAAAGAGTTGTTTCAGATGTCTTTCATTTCTATCAGGATGTCTTTGTTTTTCATTATTGGCTTATTTTAAAATGTACAAGGCCCAAATGAAACCAGAATCCATCCTCAGTGAATATTTGAGGTTGTGCGGTGATGATTAACGACCCTAATTGAGCATTTAGATATCAGGCCGCCAGCTAACCGGCCACAGATGAATAAAACAATATCCCACCCACATGCAGAAATGGGGCAGGGTGCTGGCCTTGAACCTGTGTACCGACTGTGTTTGTGTGCTCCATGATACTCCCGCCTCAGGGCCAATCCACTCCGTCGTGTTTGTTTGAGCAGAGCTGCTGTAATCTGTTTAAGCCTCGGCTTGTTTGTACAGTGAGCATGATGAATAATAGAAAAGAGTTTGCTCTGCACAGATACACTAATATACAAACAGAGAAAATGGGAACATTTTCCTTAAATGGTCGCACAGAGACGACTGAAGTGGTGGTTAGGAGGCAGATTTTACTAGTAAATGTCGCAGATTGTGCAGCATAAATAAGATTGTGTATTCTTTAGCCCAGAGGTAGATGTGAGATATGACTGTGTCCTCTTTTCTGTGCATTAGATGTAAAGCTGCAGCAGCATTATGGTTATCAGGGCTTTATCTCTGAGATTTAAGAGGGGAAACAGGCAGCCTCTCTGTGAGCATCAGTCTTCAGGATAAATGACAAAATGTGTGATTTCTGCAACAAACACCAGAGCTGATATAATTCATCGTTATTCAGAGAGCGAACAGAATAATGCATTTTTTATTCATGAACAATGCTCTGAAAATTCCCTGAAACCTTCAAAGTGTCCAAACACAAACAGGCAAATATTTCACTCAACTTCAGCCTGAATGTTTGCTTCCAGTCCTGGAGCAGAATCTCTGTAGTCTTCAGAATAATAATAATGAGGACATTTACAGCACTGAATATAAAAAGTAAACAGCGTCCACAGAATGGAAACTTAAAGTTGGGGTTGGTAATCTGATTTAGCAACACTTTTTGTAATGCTGGTTAAAATGGTCTTTATGACCAGATGACAGTCAATTCATAATGTGTTCTTAAAATGGAGCGAAAAATATCCGCTATCTACAGCAGGAGTAAAACAGGGAAAACACCAACCAATAAACATGTCGTGTCACCAATTTTTAAACCAATTAAATCCCATCGCCATTCTGCCCCTCTCCTGCGCGTACATTTTGCCGGTGTGCACAGACTCAGTGCGTGTAGCCAAGCTGAGAGGGATCAGAGTCCGCAGGAGAATGCTTACCTGTCAAGTTTTGTCTTTGAAAATAAGGGAAGCCCGCTACGAGCCGTCCCACAACTCCAACCAAGCTTCAGTATCCCTCACATTTTAAGACAGGTGAACAAGAAATCTAAAATAAACACTTTGTTTTTCTTGGTTTGTTCTGTTGGCTCTAATCTCACAACAGCTGTCTTGTTGTTCATGGTTTGCAAACATGTCCTTGAAAAACAAAAACTCTTTAAACTAAATCGTGAAGTGGTCTTTTAAGCTGATTGGAGAGTCTCAGCGTTACCCAGAATCCTCTACACCAAACAGCTACAGAGGAAAGCTAACTCTGCTGTAAGAGATGACTCCCACTCTCTTAAAGCTGTGGTCTACGACTTGAAACCTCAGCCTGTCCCCCCTTCCCTCACCTCTCCCCTCTGTGTTCCAAGATCCCGCCCCCAGCTCGTGTAGCCTCATATAACAATAAGCCCCTCGGACAGAGCTATGAGCGACTAGCATAATATATCAGCAGCAAACTCAATCAAAAACAGCTCAGCTCAACTGAAAGTATCAAACACGACAGTCATCCCCCTTGTAACACACAGCAGTAGCCATTTCAATTGGACCAGCGGCAATGCGGGTCTGGCACCGCCAGAGCGGAGCCGATTGTGGGGGAGGATTTAACTTTCTCGGCCTGTCCTTCCCAGCTCAGCTTACAGTGCTAACGATTAGCGGCTAACAGGCTAACCCGCTCCGCTACAAGTCATTAGCCAGGACAGGCACAGACTAACCAGAGTTATTCAGCAGACATCTCAGACTGTAGTAAACAAAGCCATTACCTGATCAACCAGGGTGAAACGGCCGATGCTGAAGGTCTGACGGCCGACTGAGGCTATTCGTTAGCCGTTAGCCCGCTAACTTCCCTCTCCCGCGGGCAGAGCTCCGTTGGGCCCCGCGGGAGAGGGAAGCGGCTTCCCGGCTTCAGCGCTAGGCTTTTCCGGCTAGTTCAGTAGCTAATGCTGCTAGCTGCTCACCGGAGGTAGAGAGGAGGAGGCGGGACCATGGGCATGACGCTGCGTAGTGAGGGAGACAGGGGATTGGATGGACTCACAGACCAACTCACGGACCAATTGAACCTTACAGGCTTCTAGGCTTGATTGGTCATCTAGTATGCAGCTTTTCAGCGGATATACTGAATGGATTTTTTTCATTCTTTTTGGTCTTTATACTGTGTAGATAGGACCATAGGACCATAATAACCTTATAAACGGTGTTATTAATATATACAAAGCTTCCAAATCGTAGACCATAGCTTTAATGGTGAGTTTCAGCTGCTCCCATCAGGTTGGAGGTTCATGGGACCTGCCTGTAAAACCAGACGCTACAAAGACAGCTTTGTACCAGCAGCATCCGTGCTATTAACAAATGTGAGAAACTGCATTATAACATAACTAATGTATTTATTCCTTGTAGGGGAGAGTGGGGTAAACTGACCCAGTGGGTAAGTTGACTCACCCCCTGTTTCTGGGAAACATTATATAACTCTTGTCATGTGACCCTAAATCTAGAAAGCCCTTATCACTTCTCCTTGTCTCTGCTGAAGAGGAGCACCTGTCTTAAACTGTTAGTACTTTTTAACACAAAAAATCCTTTTGTTGTGTGTCAAAGTAAATTGTCTGCATGTCAGGTATATTTAGCTTTGTATCAAATCCAATTTGCCCAGGTGTAAACTGGTGTATGATACATGTATGTAATTTACCAATGTATAAACCGTGTGACTCATTTGGCTAAAGAGTAGCCTGAATAGCAAAGCAAGCTTTTTCTTTTTTTTTTTTTTTTAAATGTTGGCTATGAGGCAAATTGGGCCACATGTTGTGGTAAACTGAGCCATTGGTTCCTTTATACCAACAAAAGTTTGAAAGTTATATTAATGTACTAAATCATAAAATACCATTTAATGTTATTTTAACCAACTGACTTGTCTGAACAAATGTTAAACAGAAAGTCATGCTAAGAGTGAACAAGAGGAAAACTGAGGCTCAACGACTCTTGCTGAGATGGCGAAAGCAATGAAAGAAGGCAATGAAAGAAGGCAATGAAAAATTGATCAGATCCATTACAAAGAAGTGAAATACTGTCAGATCATCCCTTCAGAAGTATATGAAGAAGAGGGATGTTTAAACTTGCTTCCTCTAGCAAGTATAAACTTGTAAAAACTTTAAAGCATACAAGTAAATGTAACTTTTTAGAAGGAATAAGAGTTTTCTTTCTGCCAAGTACTGATTTTATTTCTGTTTGTTATTCAAAGCTTTGCTGGCTCTCATTTACTTCATATGAGTATCGAACTTTCCCAAAAAGCTGCAAAATGTGTCCATTTATGGCATTAAAATGTTCAAATTACTGTTTTTTTTTCTAGGTTGTTTATGTAGGTTTAAAATAACTGACACTATTTGTTAGGTGAAAAATCTCTTGTTAAATGACTCTTTTGACAGCAATACATTATCTTTTAATAATTCTCAGATTTAAAGTTATGAAGTCACATGGTCAGCTTACCCACAAACTTGGCTTCACTTACCCCTAACCTGGAGCCACAGGAGCGCTTTTATTTTGAAAGGCCAGTTTCCAGGCTTTTTGTCATTGATACGTCCTTAAAATTTCAGTTGATAGCAAACATCCTGAAAGATGCTATGAGGAGTTTCTAAGTAATTACAAAAAAGTCTCACTTTTAGATATATGCCTGATCAAAATACACACTTTAAGATGAGTTTTATAGCATCAAAATAGGTTATCTATAAATGCTATTCCTTAGCCTCGCGGTCGGGTCAAACAGGGCTGGACTGGCCTGAATACTCAACTTCAGGAACAAGACAATTAAAACTATAACAAATTTATATTATTCGGACACGTCTTAGAGCACCGGGCTGGAAGTAGCGATATATAGCCGGCTACAAAACTACGATACTAAGTTTTCAAAAAATTGCTTGTTGTCACACATCAAAAACTACCGCTACGTAACTAGAAAGAGATACATTACCTCGTCGCTTTACATCCCGTAAGTTATTGAAAAAAGAAGTTGTAAAGCAATGCAGAGTTCTGAGGAAGGTCCGAGCTGCTTTCATTAGCATCACAACAAACAAACGCTTTGGCTTGGGTCACGTCTTTACGACAGTCACCTTGCGTGCTCATGGGTGGCAGAGTCTTTATGTCGCCGGAAATAGATTCTCCTCATGGCGCCTTTAAAGAAGAGTATATGTTTTCATTTTATGTCTGTTGCATTTTTCCTTGCCTCAGTGACAAAAGTAAAAAATGACTCATCTTACCCCACTCTCCCCTACTGTTTCTTTCATCTTGTTCTATGAATGGCACATATTTATCTTTTGACCTGGCGTATTTTGGGCCTTTTTTGACCGATTGATTTTTAAACTTATCTTGCTCTGTGTCCTCTTTGTTCTTTTAGCCTAAGCCCCGCTGTCACTCTGTCTTGTCTTGTGTTGTTCTGTGTGTCTACAATACGAGAGAACTCAATCATTGTAAACCCAATTTACCCAAGGGTAGAATAAATATTGTGAATCTGAATCTGGGCAACAAATACATCACTGCAATCTATCTGCTCGCATTCTGACTATGAAGGTACACAAAATTGAATGAGACTGTCAGCATGAAAAAGAAAACATGGCCTTCTAAAGGTAAATCATTGTTTTGTTTTGTCTCTTTTTTGAGTTTCAGTCCCTCAGACGTTGCAGTTTAAAGACAGTGGAGGCTGAAGATACTGGGCTTGTAATCATCAGACGGACATGAATACGTCTCTAGCTGGGTGATATTTCTCTTTTGCTGTTGTACTTGCAGGCTTAATACCGAGAACATTTGCCTCAGAGGACCTTCCTGATGATTTCTGCTTCATTTTGACCCGTCAGCGCTGATGTCTTCAGGATTTTATGGTCGGGGTGAATTAAGATGTCTCTGAAAGTTTCACTGCGTGATGAATCAGGAGACTTTGTCCTCTCTCTTTCTTACTTTGAAGGTTCTGAGATCTTTACGACCGAGATCTCCGTGAACAGAGTCATAATTAGGCAGCTGAAACAAAGCTTAATGCTCTCAGACACTAAGACACACACACAATCCCTGCAGTTGAGCCTCAGGTGGTGATTATAGTTTTAATGTCCACTTTGGGAGGAACTGCAGGATTTGGATCTGAGGAGATTGCTCTGACCTGTGCACTTGTGCTCCCAGATTACGTGATCTGACATGATCCTTATATGATCCCCATTTTATTACGATAGATCTGGGTCTGCAGACGGGCAGCAGCCTCAGGGGGGAGTTTGTAGATGTGATTTTTGTTTTATTGCATGCCAAGTAGAACAAACAAGAACCTGGAGACAGAAATAGATGTTGGAAACACTCTTTACCTGCAAAACAAAAGAGAAAAACACACAAAAAGGGATAAAAGAACAGAAACGAAATGTCCTACCAGCTGTTATTGGAGAAGTGCTTCCACTTTTTGAGGGTTATTTCAGCAATTCAAACCATTTTGGGCTGTTTGTAACAGTAATAAACGATACGAGGAAGAGCCTGATGTGTAAAAGAAGAAGCATCAGTGCAGCATTTTTACTCACAAATACTGGAGGAACACTTACATTCACAGTGGGGTAATATAAAATCACATAAGACTTCAGCATCAGGACACTGCAGTCTTTAGCTTACCTAAACACGCAGATTATAAAAGGGAAACTTCTGCTAATTGTAAGTAAATGCAGTGATACAAAGCTCCAACATGTCACAAATCTATTTCTTCATTTGTGGCTTACTTAGTGCCCAAACAAGTGCTAAAAAATTCTGTCCTCTCCCTCAACTTATTCAGCAGATCTAAAATTTTCTGATGTCACTTCTTTCTGTTCTTTATTATTTTTCAGGACTTTTCTCTGACATCATTTGCTTGGTTTCAGTCACCGTGGTTTCTTGAAAAAGGACAAGCAGACAAATCAGATAAGAAATAAGCTAAAAATATTTTTTAGCTTAATGATTTGTTGATTATGCCAAAATATTGACACTATTTCTATTTATTTGATTATATTGATAGGAAAAGTGGACCTTGTACTAATGTAACCATGATCACAGGTGTTGATATTGTGTAACTTTGCTGCTGAAGTCTAATCCAAGTTAAGTCCTTTTTATTTCCCCTGTCTGGCTCCACCAACAAGAGCGAGCAAATCACTAGAGTAGTCCCTTTTTTTCATTTGTAATATTATTACTATTTTTTTTACAGTTGCCCTTTAAAAAAAAGTCTAACTAAGCCCTGTTCTCCTTGTTAGCCGTTGCTTAGTTAGACAAAATCTCCTCCTCGCCTCTCTCCCTTTTAAAACAATTGAAATATAACTCAATTTATGTCCAACTTTTATCTGTGTTCAGTTATTTGATTCTTTTTAAAACTGGCTGAAGCGAATGAATAAGACAGGAATAATGTAGGATGTACGACAATAACTCAAAACCTTTCATAACCTGTTAAAATTTTCTGCAAAATAGTTTTAAAACACCAAATATAGCCGGTACTCAAATACCGTGTACCTTTAAGTGTTCATCAGTTTTCTTTGTATATTTTTAGTCTTTAAGTTACAAAATTAGGATAAAAATGTCACCGCAATGCATCAAAATAGACTCTGCCAACACAGAAGTTGTCTTAATTTACCCGGCGACAGCTGCTTAGATTAGGAGCTTTCTAAATTCTGATTGGTTGGTCAGTTAAGAAATAGGAGAGCCAACGAAGGGTCAATTTGTCACACAACCCCTGAGGAGGGCTGCATCCCACTCCCACCCAAATGCAACATATTCAACAAAACCAACATGCAGACCTTCTTTATCTGACCTTTGCTAAACATGCCATCACTCTGCTCATGCAAACTTTATTTATTGATTGGTTTATTTAGTGTTTGCACAGTAAGAGCATGGAGCAAGAGAATGTTGCTGCACACTACAGCATTTATAACCTCAGCTTATTTGCTAACTAGCAATGCCAGTCTTTGGTTGGGCCTTTAAAGACATAAAAAAACAACAAATACTGTTAAAAGAAAAAAACACTCAAGCAGGAACAGCTAAGAGAAATCAACCACTGATTTTGCTGTGAACCCTCACAAACAAACTTCTCTCTTGTAAAGTTAAAACATTTTTCTCTGACACAGAACTGAGAAGAAGCAGATTATTTACTTAGTATGAAATTCAATCAATCATCAAAACTCTTGAATATGTTATTTCCTCCAACACAGTACATATGCTGGTGAACTTATTTCTTTGTCTTAATGAACGAGCTCCATAATGTTCTCATTATAATAATTAACTTCAGTCACAATCGGCTCCCCTTATAGTTCTGTTTTCTGTCTTCATCCTCTATTCCCCCTTTCTCTCCCTCCATCATATATAATCATTGCCATCATGAGTCACTTGTAATGGGTTTAAACCTACAGAACATGTTCATCCATTAAGGGAGTGATCTGTTTACATGCCTCCATTATACTCTGACTTGTACATTACTGAAGCACTAATTACACCCATCAATAATCCAGTTATTTTTATTTTTGCTGCCTCTATAGTCACACTGGTTTGTTTGTCATGTTGTTACCTGAGTGAGTTTCAAAAGCTTGGAGCATAGTGTTGAATAAGCTGAATAACCTTATACATAACACACAAGTATGTAATGCATTTCAGATTTTAAGATCTCATCTGAACCTAAAAGATTCATCAGAGCTTGGACACCAACTTGGAAGAACAAATCAAATCCAATCAGACCATGAGCAATACATCATAAGAACCAATCAGAACCTAGGCAGCATATTTTAGGAAGCCATCTTATCCCATCAGGGCATCAGTAACAAATCTTTAGTCTATCAAGGCCCATCGGAGCCTTGGTAATACATTTTAAGAACCCAACAAATCCCATCAGAACATCACAATGCATCTTAGGAACCTACCAGAACCACCAGAAGCTAGACCAAACATTTTAGAATCAATCAATCAATCAAACATTTTTTATACAACAATTTTCATACAAAATGTAGCACAAAGTGTTTTAGAAACAGACAGATAAATTAAAATAAGATAAAAGAAATTCTTTCCCAAACCCACTCCACCCCGCATCTCGTACACAGTGTTGACAAAATACATTATAAATAAAAGACAACAATAAAGCAGGAACATTGTTCTACCCGCTATGACCAAGGAAACGCCATCTTAAAGGTTTAAATGGGTAAACACTGGAGGTTAGGTTAAACTGTAAAATTAAATATATCCGTACCGTACCGTTCCATCTTCTCCCGCTTATCTGTGGTCGGGTCACGGGGGCAGCAGCCTGAGCAGGGAAGCCCAGACTTCCCTCTCCCCGGCCACCTCATCCAGCTCTTCCTGGGGGATCCCGAGGGATTCCCAGGCCAGCTGAGAGGCGTAGTCTCTCCTGTGTGTCCTGGGTCTTCCTCGACACAGAGAAGCAGCGGCTGTACTCTGAGCCCCTCCCGGATGACCGAACTTCTCACCCTAACTCTAAGGGAGAGCCCGGTCACCCTGCGAAGAAAACTCATTCCGGCCGCTTGTACTCGCGATCTTGTTTTCTCGGTCATGACCCACAGCTCGTGACCGTATATGAGGATAGGGGTGAAGAAAGACTGGTAAACCGAGAGCTTCGCCTTCCTGCTCTGCTCCCTTTTTACCACGACAGACCGTTGCAGAGCCGGCATCACTGCCGACGCTGCACCGATCCGCCTATCGATCCCCCGGTCCATCCTTCCTCCGCTTGTGAACAAGACCCAGAGGTACTTGAACTCCTCTACTTGGGGCAGAATTTCATCCTCTACCCGGAGAGGGCACTCCACCCTCTCCCGGGTGAGGACCATGGACTTGGATTTGGAGGTGCTGATTCTCATTCCAGCCACTTCACACTCGGCTGCCAACCGATCCAGTGAGAGCTGCAGGTCCCGGTCAGATAAAGCCAACAGGACCACATCATCTGCAAAAAGCAATGGCCCGATCCTGAGGTCACCAAACCAGAACCTCTCAACGCCCTGGCAGCGCCTAGAAATTCTGTCCATAAAAGTTATGAACAGAACTGGTGACAAAGGGCAGCCCTGGCGGAGTCAAACCCGGGAACATCTCAGATGTACTGCCGGCAATGCGAACCAGACTCTGACACCGGTCATACAGAAAACGTATTCTATCATAAAATAGAATAAAAATAAACAGAAACGAAGTAAAGGATAAAATAAAATAATAATAAAAGTGAGCTGTAATAAGAATAAAACACTAAAAGATAATTCAGGTAAAAGCTGGACTAAAAAAAGGTAGGTCTTGAGTTTGTTTTTAATGACATAAACATTCGGTGCATTGGCGAAAGAACCAAACAAAACCTAGACCAAACAAAACCTATCCAATCCCTTTCAAATTTCTATCCCTTTCAGATTTGATTTCTTGTGCCTTTGTAACCTACTGCAGGAGGTAAACTCAAAAGATAAAAAACTAATGGTGAGAAAAGCTTTAACCTGTAAATGGCTGAAACCCCATGCCCATCTCTTGGATTGATATAGTATATCAAATCTATTAACTGGAGAAACTCACTTATTCACTTAAACTGTAAAAAGAAAATGTACCAATAAATGGTCATGATGGATCAAATTCATTCATTGAGTCTTAAAGACAGGAATTCCAATGAAGGTACAAATGAGTAATACTCCACCCACTAAGTTTATGTGGTATAAGGTTATATTACTGACACTAGAACTTGAAATGTAGATATAGTAATGCCTGGTTTCTGTTCTGTTTTAGTTTATTTTATCTATTTATTGATGGGGTCATTTTCTTTCTTTGTGCTCTTCTTAATATATATTACTTATCCACTGATTAAGTTTTGTTGTATTTTAGAAAGCTGTGGCAAAGGGATGGAAAAGCTGGGGAAGACTGTTGCGAGAGGAGAATGAGATTCATTGATCTTTGAAATGGGACATTAATCATTAAGACCCTCAGAAAATATTGATGTACATAGTTTGCTATATAAATGGTGGATATTACACTGAAGTGCATTTGGCTCTCTACTTTGCTGTGCCCATGTTAACGAAATTCATGTCTCTTCTCATTCTTTCTTTAATATTTTTTGGGGCATTTTGTGCCTTTATTGATAGGAGAGAATGACAGTGGATAGTAGGGCTGGGATGATTCACTTTTCTCCCAATTCGAATTTTTTACGATTCTTTTAGGTGCAGATTGAATTTTAATTGCAATTCTACGATATTGCCGATTTTTACAATCTTTTGTTAGCTTTTGAAACACCAGCGAAAAAGATGAACAATGATGATGCCTACAGACTATATCAGGAAAAATACACATCACATGTGAGTCTGCTTTTATGATTTATTCAGCAATATATTTTAACCAGCTGTTTATAGTCTCTCTTCAAAAACCTGGACTGCATTTAAAAGTGGTTTATTAACACAGACGGAAGTAAGGCATTTAAAATTTGGGGGGGAAAAAATGATTTAAAAATTGTCAAACAAAAATCCTGATACTTATGGGAATCGATTTTTTTCTCCCACCTTTAGTGGATAGGCTTGTAAAAGGGGGTGAGAGAGTAGGGGAGGACACTCTGAAACTGGCCGGGCTGGCAGAAGTATGTATATGGGACGTGTTTGGACTCTAACCACCCCACCAAATCAGGATCCTAAGGTTTTTTCTTTTTTGTTTTTGGGTTTGAGAACTGTATGTACTTAAGTATGAGGTACTTATGCACTTTAACAGGCATTATGAAGATTATTGTATGTGTTTTAGGAATTGTTCTGGTTGCCAAACAAAAATAAATACTTAAAGAAACCTATTAAATCCCATCACAACACCAGCAACTGGCTAAAGAACCAATCAGAACTCATCAGAACCCTGGCAACAAATAAGAGGAACCTATCAAAACCCATAATGACCTGCATATAAGGAACATGTCACATCAGATCAGGACATTAGCAATGCATCTTCAGAACCAATCAAAATCAGAATTTAGGGGAAATAATTGAGGATCCTATCAGAACCAATCAGAACATAGGCATCAAGAAACCCATCAAATCCTGTCAGAACATCATCACTACATCATAATAACCTACACTGCCTGACCAAAAAAAAAGTCGTCGCCTGGATTTAACTTAGCAAACAGGTACGAGCCTCCAGTTGGATAATTACTGCATGAGTCATTATCTTTCAGCTTGAAACAAGTTATTTTAGCCCAGCTGATGCAATGAGCAGCATCTTATTTCTTAAACAACCATGTCAAAGACACATCCTGTGGTCGAGGAAAAGATGTTAGTCTGTGAAAGAAGGGTCAAATCATTGGCATCAAGCAGAGAAAACATCAAAGGAGGTTGCAGAAACTACTAAAACTGGGTTAAGAACTGTCCAACACATTATTAAAAACTGGAAGGATAGTGGGGAACTATCGTCTTCAAGGAAGAAATGTGGTCGGAAAAAAATCCTGAATGATGGTCGTCGGTGAATCACTTAAAGGTGCTATGAGGAGAATCTACTTCCAGGGACATAAAGACTCTGCTACCCACTCGCAGCGACTGTCATAATGCCACATTCCAGTAACCTCGGAACTGGGAATTGGGAACTGGGAGTGACATCATCTCCGACTTATCAGCGTTCCAGTTGAAGTCGGAAAAAAACATGCTGATCTACCAGGCTACTGTTAGCTGTTGTTAGCAATTCCAACTTCGGGGGCGATTCCAGTTGCAGTTTCCTACTCGAAACTCGGAAATTCCTACTTCTGACTACAACTGGAACGCACCAAAAGACGTGACCCAAGCCAAAGCGTGTGTTTGTTGTGATGCTAATGAATGCAGTTCAGACCTTCCTCAGAACTCTGCATTGCTTTACAACTTCTTTTTACAACAACTTACAGGATGCAAAGCGACGAGGTAATGTATCTCTTTCTAGTTACGTAGCGGTAGTTTTTGATGTGTGACAACAAGCAATTTTTGGAAAACTTACAATCGCAGTTTTGTAGCCGGCTATATATCGCTACTGACAGCCCGGTGTTCTAAGACGTGTCTGAATAATATAAATTTGCTCTAGTTTTAATTGTCTTGTTCCCAAAGTTGAGTATCCAGGCCAGTCCAGCCCTGTCCGACCCGACTACGAAGCTAAGGAGTAGCATTTATAGATAACCTATTTTGATGCTACAAAACTCATCTTATAGTGTGTATTTCGATCAGGCATATATCTAAAAGTGAGACTTTTTTGTAATTACTTAGAAACTCCTCATAGCACCTTTAAACTTTTGGCCAAATCAAATAGGAGAAATACAACAGTAGAGCTCAGAGGTGTTTTTAATAGTGAAGTTAAGAGCATTTCCACACACAATGTGAAGGGAACTCAAGGGATTGGGACTGAACAGCTGTGTAGCCTTAAGAAAACCACTAATCAGTCAGGCTAACCAGAAAAAAGGCTTCAGTTTGCTAGGGAGCATAAAGATTGGACTGTGGAGGACTGGAAGAAGGTCATGTGGTCTGATGAGTCCAGATTGACCCTGTTCCAGAGTAATGGGAGCATCAGGGTAAGAAGAGAGGTAGGTGAAGTGATGCGCCCATCATGCCTAGTGCCTACTGTCCAAGCCTGGGGGGGCAGTGCTGTGATCTGGGACAAATCTGTGATTGCAGAAGCTTAAAGAAACAATGACACAGAAAATGTGAGCTGTAATTAAAGCTAAAGGTGGCCCAGGGAAGTATTAGTGTGACCTTGTTTTTGGTGGCAACTTTTTGTTGGCCAGGCAGTATATAAGAACGTAGAGATACAAAGATCTCATCTTTAAATCCAGTAAGATTGTCCTTTTCCATCACAGGAACATCACTGATCTCATAGAGCCTCTGTGATTCATTGTTAGCTCTGGGCTAACAGTAATGCTTTCAGCCTGAGCTGTTTCTGACTCATAGAAACTCGCTCCTTCATTCTTACATGATCGCTCTGTTGTATCATTGCTACTAGGATGTGATTTCTGCATAATAAGAGCCGCTCACTGATCTGTATCTGCTGCTAACTTTATCTCAGCAGCACTTCGAAGACATCAGCTTAAGATTGAATGTAGAGATATCAAATCTTAGATCGCCTTGTTTTCCTCCCAAAACACACAAGACCTTACATAACAGCCGCCAGGTACTCGAACCTCCATTCTCTCTGACAGTCAGACATGCAGTTTAAGGTTAAAGAAGAGCCTGAGGGTAAAAAGCAGCAGCTGGCGTCTCTCCTAACACCATAACTTAAACTCTCACACGTCCATCCTGCACTTTTCATCTCCACCTGAAGGCTATAAGATTACTTTACATTCCTGCAGACGACCTCGCCGTCGGGCTCGTCCATAAACGGGAAAAGAGGAAGTCAAAGGACGGCCAGAGGAGAGAGAGATCAGTGCGAGGTATAAACAAAAATAAAACAGCTGTGATTCATTTCTGTTCCTGAACCTCTGATTAAATACGAGGATCCTGAGGCGACTGGGTTTTGAGCACACACCTTAGCTTTAAGCTTCTTCAGTGAAGGTGTCTGGGAGTTATTAAAAGAATAAGACCAGACAAATTGAGGAGAGCATCGTGTAGGACACACTGTTTGAAAGAGATTTAGTCTGCATGTGAGAGAAGGCTCCAGCTCCTGGGAAAGCAAACAAAAATATGAATCAAACTTTCTGGTTTCTTAAGAAGCTCTTTGCTTCCTTGAAAACAGAAGATGGTTTCTGACCATCAGCTGTGAGTCATGTTGAAAATACTTGAGAAAAAAAACCCAAGATAAGATGATTTTAATTTAACAAGATGTGAAGAATGTCAATGGCATCTTGTCAAATTAAAATCATCATATCTTGGGTTTTTCTCCCAAGTATTTTCAACATGACTCAGAGCTTCTGAAGAAACCATAAAGTTTAATTTATATTTTTGTTTGCTTTCCCAGGAGCAGAAATCTTTGCTCACATGCAGAAAACATTGGCGTATCACTTCAACCCATGAATTGAATTGTTTGAAACCAGAATAAATTGGAAATTAATAATTGCTGCTCAGAAATCTAACAGTAGGAGCATACATCGGAGTAAGAAAAAAATCTTTTCACATATTTCCAGATCATTTAACAATCATATTTTAGTTGGAGAAAATAAATTGGGCGATAGAAAAAGTTTATGTGTGATTCCTTAGAAAACTGGGTCAAGTACTAATTATCTAAATTTTACTCTGTGATGTTTTCATATGAAAAACAAACATTTTGTTGCAGATATAAAATAAATCCGTTCACACCAGGATAACCCTTAACAGGCAAGCCAACCAGCTGGTTGACCTGGAAACCTGCTTCCTGATTGGATAATCTAAAAAATAAAATGTTGCTAAATGAAGAGGCAGGAGCACAACAACAAATAATCTATTGAAATATATTTTTTTAGTTTGGCAGTCAAAGGGTTAAGGATGAAGTTGCTCTAATGTTTGTTTGTTTCGATCTTTCTGTTTTTCAGGCCAAAACATGATGGCCATGTCCCAAACAAGGCCCAGCAGGGGGAAAAAGGAAAACCTGCTGAATCACGTGGGAGCCCATGCAGGTTAGTAAAGACATGGTCCGTCCTTTATTTAGGTCGTTCTGATACAAGATGGCGCCCTGCTGGCATAGTTTGTTAGGAATACTCCACTTGATCCCTGTCTTTGTCATGCCTTGGTTTTAAAAAGTGTTTAAGTTACTATTGATTTACCACTCTGGCTGTTCTCCTCTCACCTCTGACATCAACAAGCCTTTTTGCCCCAAGGCTGGATATTTTCTCTTTTGTTGAACCATCCTGTTAAATAACTGGAGGTGGTTGTTGTGATACAAGTTTGGCACAAACAGCTGCACTGAGCTTGCCCAAAGAGGTGGCCTTGGCTTGTTTTCCATTGGCCACTGAAGGTTGCAGCAAGAAGGCGAATAACACTGCTGTAGTGCTCATCTGGATTGGAGATAAACACGGCAAAAAAAATTTATGCATGGGAAAAATGTAAAAAATAAAAATGTTAATGTGATTTAAAAAGCATCACCATTGGGTGTATACATGTATGTGTATGAGTGGTGTATGTGTGTGTGTGTATACATATATCTATATATCTATATCTATATCTATATATATATCTATATATATCTATGTGTGTATATATATATATATATATATATATATAGATATAGATATAGATATATATATATAGATATATATATAGATATATATATATACATTTGTGTCTATGTATGTATATGTGTGTGTGTGTATGTGTATATATATATGTATCATTATTAGGTATGCATTTTGAGAAAATATCCTTAAGGCAGAAGGTCTTACACCTGATTAAATATTTGTTGCTATTATTATTTTTCACATTTCTATGGTTATTTCTTTTTTGTTAATTAATAAAATTAATTATTAAAAAAATTAATAGTAAACAATAATAATATTGTGTTGCACACATCCTTTTTGGCTCAGCTTTTTAAAATTTATTTTATTAAAGTAATTCATTTATTTTTGTTTTTAGCTCGGAAAAGAACAGGAAGTCTTTGTAAAGTTGTCATGTTGGATGTGTTGGCTCTGTCCTCAATAAAAATCAAGAATTAAAAAAAATGCATCAGCATGTCAGAAAATGATCAGAAAATCTTTTTAAAAATGAGTTTAGTAGCTTTTAATTTGATTTGTTTCATTCCCAGAGAGACAAAATTCAAGCTACTGAAGTTCACATATTTGACCACAAGAGGGAGGCAAATATTTATGTTTGACTGCAGCTGCCTGCTGTGTGGCTCACGCTCTACAAATTCACCCTATGAGAATATTAAGGAGAGATCAAACTATTAATTTATTTACAAAAACAAAATATCCTGTTTTTTACATCTTGTGTATATATGTGGAATGTTCACAAAGGAATAATGAAGGGAAAATAAACCTTTTTTATATTGTTTAATTTATTTTTCATGTTATTTGGACAGTACAGTCAATATGCATGAATAAAAAATATCATGGGAGTTCAAGATTTAGCATGTTGTTAATTTCCATCTGTAGTCCCAAACAAAAGAAAAATACATATTTGAAGATTCATAAATTTGTTGAGTAAGTTCGTCATTTTAATTGTGTTGATAGATTAAACTTAAAAACCTGACAAATCCTGGGCTGACACTAAACTAAACAGCTTAATGAATGGGCTTAGCTTTGCTTTATTTACTTCTATGCACATCTCACATACCTATGTGCTAAAAGAGATGCTCTCACCATTATTAGATTCACCTTTTTTAAGTCCTGAGTTGGACCTGTTTTACCTTCAGAGCTTCTTAATTCTTCATAACGTCGATTCAACAAGATGCTCAAGCATCCCTCAGAGGTTTTGCTCCTTTTTGAAATGATGGCATCACAGTTTCTGCAGATTTGTGTCTATTTCTGTAGCATTAATTAGGATATTTTTGGGGCTATATTGATGGTGAAGAGACTATTGATAGTCTGGAAAGAGGGGTAGAGAAAAGCAAACAGACAGCATTTTGGAATCAAACCTGGGCTGTCTGCACAAGAAGGAGAATAAGAATTAATTTATTTAACTTTTATTTAACCTTGAAGAATCAGTGAGGGCTTATTTTGAAATATGTTGACAATACAACAGCAACAATTATTGCTTATTAGTCAGATGAATAATGGAGTATTCTTGATCTTTATTTTTATGTTTTCTTTTCTTGGCCTCCTGTGGCAGATGTTTCTGAAGCAGGGGTGGACAACTGGCAGCCTGGGGGCCTCATATGGCCCTCCCACTACCCTCGATGTGGCCCGCCAGCCAGTTTAAAATATCAAAAAAAAACAAAAACATGCACATTTATTTATCTTTATTAAGACTTGAGAATCATTGAGGATGAACCCTCATTAACAATGACGTCAAGCAATTCAAAAGATAACAAGTACATCAGCAAGTTAAAGACACACAATGCACATCAAATTCAATAAAACAAGTGCATTCAGAGCCCAAAAAATCAGCAATAATAGTTTAAAATGTCCGACAGTGACCAGATCTTTGAAGAAATCCTAGAAAAAAAATCTCCCGTGACATTATAAAAATAGCGATATTTCCAAGAAATAGAGCGATATTTGGCTGTCATTGTTTGTTTTGAACTCCCTTTCATGCATTTGTTAATATAGAAAGATAAAAGTCTGTAAAATATACAAAATTTTAATTAAAAAAAAGCTCAAACTGGGTTGGATTCAGTGTTTAGCTCATAGTCTTAATTTTTGCTGCTTGTATTTGAGTGTAAACACACATGTGCACGAATATTAAGGAATAGCTTCTTATGATGGCTACACATAAGGCCCCTTTTCTTAAATTAAGTAATTTTGATTGTCAGATTGCATTAATTTGGCCCTCTGATGATGAACATAATTTAAAGTGGCCCTCTTGGTAAGCAAAGTTGCCCAGCCCTGGTCTAAAGTGTTTATCTCTGAATTTATAAAAATGTCTGATTTTCTGACAGTGCAGGTATTTCTTGGTCTCCTTCATTGTCTCACGGACTGCACCTCCTCTTTTACATTCATTAATTCCCAGAATGCACCTCTCCCTCACTGGATCCCTCTGCTGTCAATCACACCTCTAGTCCCGCCCCCAGCGCTGACACACCCATTTCCTCACCGGCATTTCATCCCCCCCACCCCCCCACCCCACTTACACCACCTTATTGATATTACCCTCACGCGCTCAGGCTGCCGGGTCCTCGAGCACATGCACGTGCGCGTGTGTTTGTCTGAGTGTGTAAAGGTGATAAAAGCTCAAACACACAGCGCGCTGTCTCTGTCTCCGTGCGTGTGTGTGGTCCACTGTGGGTGTGTGCGTCCCCCTCCCCACCTTCCTGCAGCCCCGTGCGCACACGTGTATGCGCGCGTACTCTAATTGCATGCTCGCACGCGCCATACCTGCGCTAAATAAACGCCTGTTTTGCAGCTTTTTTCCTGATCAGTCGCTTTTTCTGACCACATGGTGCCTTCGGAGGGTCCTCTCTGCGGTCACGAGCGGGTTATTCCTCCCTGAGTGTTCACGCGTGCGCCCCCCTCCCTCCTCTTCCTCCTCCTCCTCCTCCTCTGCTCCTCAGCGTGCAGGAGGTGCGGGGCCACTACTGGCTGTGTTGTTGCGGCACTGGATGGATCTAACGAGCATGTTTGCGGGCGGAGGGAAATAAAACCGCATTTTCTTTTTGTCTTTTTCTTTCTTCATCTTTTCTCCTCCTCTTCCTCACCTGCCGATCACTCACCTCCACCGTGACGACATGTCAAACTCAAACAAAAGCAAGAAGGACAAAGAAATCCTGGCAGAATACGAGAGCCAAGTCAAAGGTAAGAGCTCAATCAGATTTTCACATCACCTGCAGTCATGTCATGCTGTCACAGTAGGGCTGGGCAGTGGAGACCAATTAACATGTCTCACTAATTTAAGGCTGAAGGCTCGTGCACCTTGTGCACGTCATTCTTTTCTCTGCATCTGGAAATGTAAAACAGCTGTCATGATCCAGATGAATGAGCTCTGGTGTGATTTTTATTAAAATGTAATCATATTGATGCCACAGCAATGAAATTAGAAATGTCACACACCCAAAATTGTCCATTTTTTTTAATTTTATGATCACAAAATTGTGACCAGCTCATTGACTCTGTCTAAAATGCACAAAATTGGCATCATTTCTGTGTATGTGGACTAGAACAATGTTGTAGATTCCGATTTGTTTTAGAATGAGCTGTGACTGTTCAAATGTGACCAACATGTTTGTGCAAGTAACAAGATGCATTTGTTGTTTTTATTATAACAATATTCAAATAATATTGGAAGCTTTTTGGCAGGAAAACAGAGGTTGGTTACATTCAATCATGGAATTTTTTGTTGCAAAAATATTTTAAAAATTTAGGAAATTCGTGTCCATCGTTTAAAATACGCCAAAATATTGTCAGTTTGTGAAGAAAAAATAGTCTAAACATGAACACATTAAAGTTTGCATCTCAGTACTGTATCAGCATCAAAACTTCAATATAAACATTCTTTTAGTGACTCGAACCTCCAGCAAAGTATTTCTGACATTCTTAGCTATAGAATAGAATAAAATAGATTCGACTTTAAACTTAAAAATGCATTCAGAGTGGAGCACATTGAGCACTCATCCTGCTGTTTAAATGTGTGAAATTAAATAAATGATTTAAATATTCCACTATTGCCCACAATTTTGGTTGTAAATTTGTGGCCGCTTGCTTTTGAGAAATTGTAAAGTTCCTCAAAATGTTGGAGACCTCAAAAACGAATCAGAATCTGGATCCAAAATCAAATCACTCCTTTTTTGTGTCACAATCAACATTCCCTGAAATTTTCATCAAAGACTGCTGAGACATTTTTTGATGATCTTGCTCATAGATGGACAGACGGACAAACAAATGGACAAACACCAGGGCTGTTTTACTTTAAAGAAATGTGGAACATGTATTCAGCGTTGTAGGCCCTGTTTACACAGAGACACTGTGACCTGAAACAGAAAGGTTTTGCCTTTGTGTATTCAAACTGGATCAGCGTTCAGACAGAGACGATGGGAAAGAATGAAACCGCTGTAGTGTGCATGCCAGTCCAGTAGATGGCGATGTAGGTTTGCAGAGAAACAGCGCTGCTACAGTGGAAATGTAGTGGTCTTAATGGTATGAGTGTAAGGGTGAATGGTTGTCTGTCTCTCTTTGTGACCCTGTGATTGGCGGACATCTAGTTAAGTGTGTACCCCACCTCTCGCCAAGTGTCAGCTGAAGAGATAATGAAGTTTATTAATGATTCAGGGACCATTTTTAACACAAACACCAATCAGAATTTATTCTTATGAGAATGATGTTGTGTTCCAAAAAGTAAAGCTATTCTTTAGAAATCATAGTCAAGAAAAGAAATGTGAGATAAAACTGTGCTTGTAGTTTTGCGATATTACAATAATAGTAAAGTCTAATAAACAGGAGTCTTTTATTGCACTAATAAATTTGTACCCTGTTGGAAAGTGGATGGAACTGACCAAGAGCTGAGAAATCCTTCCATCGTCTATTCCACTTATTCTTTCCTAGGGGGCCACAAGGGGAGTGAAGCCTATCACGTCCACCCTGAACCAGTCCCCAGCCAATCACAGGGCATCATAGAGAGACAGAGAACACTCATGATCACACTCAAACCTAAGGGGAGTTTGGAGACGTCAATCGGCCTAATTAGCATGTTTTTGGTCTGTGGGAGGAAGCTCGAGTGCCTGGAGAGAACCCACACATGCACTGGGAGAACATGCAACTTCAACATGACTTGGGAATTGAACTGGCGACTTTGTTTGTTGTGAGGCACGAGCACTACCTGCTGCCGGAAACGTTGGCAGCATATCTGAATGCTAGGGCTGTCAAAATCATCCAGTGTTTTGAACACCCCGTGTTTCAAACTGATCATGATTTAATGATTGTCGGTGTTTAAAAGTGCACATTTCTAATGATCGCTCATTTTTAAAGATATTTTTAGGGTTTTTTCGCCCTTATTGATGGTGGACAGACTTGGGAAGAGGGGCCAGACAGTTGCACTTTTTAAATTGTGCAAAGACATAAGCATGATTTTTTAAAAACAGAGGAGTGAGGGCTCCCCACCTGCAGCAAAAACTCAAACTGCCTTTTAATGATCACATACCTCAGACAAACTCCCGCATGCTGGTCACCCTCTGCTCACCGAGTCACGAAAATCTAATTTAAAAATTCTCCTGCAATTATGACACATAAATTTACTTTCAATAATTATTGTCAGCCCTCGACCCAAACAGCTCGACTAAAGAGGACACTTGAGATTGTTTTCATGATCACAACATGCCAATGAGCTCATAGGAATTACCATTTTAATTTTTATCAAACTGATCTAATGAGAAAGGACAGGATCTTAACATGCTGTGGGCATTTTAACCAAATTAAGTTGCAGAAATGAGTTGGCAACATCTGGAAAAAGTGATCTGGCGTTCAACAAACCTGAGCTGTAGATTCTAGACTGTATTCAGAAGATTTGTTACTAATTTTAATCACAACAAGCTTCACTTCTCAACAACTTGACCCAACTTTAAACAATTGCCAATATTTTTGCGCAACGTAGACTGTGCCCTTACTGTTTCTATTTAAAGATGTGACTGATGATGTGATTTTTTTGACATTTAGATCATTTAAGTTATAAAAATTTGATCTTTTTTTAATTTATGATATTTCTGACAAAACAAACTCTGACAGTCTTTATATATGAAAATGTTGCCAATAGGGCCGGGACGATACGCTTTTCTCCTGATTCGATTCTTTACGTGCCGATTCGATTTAAATTGCGAATCTACATTATTGCTGATTTTTGCAATCTTTAGTTTACATTTTTAACACCACCGAAAAAGATAAACAATGATGATGCAATATATTTAAACCAGCTGTTCATACTCTCTCTTCAAAAACCTGGATTGCATTTAAAAGTGGCTTATTAACACAGACTAAAATGAAGCATTTAGATTTTATTTTTGAAAAAAAATCGATTTAAAAATCGTCAAACAAAAAATCCTGATACTTATGTGAATCAATTTTTTCTCTCACCCCTAGTTTCCAATGCAGGAAGCGCCTCCAAGTTTGGATTCTAAATGCAAAAAATCAACTGATATTTGGTGTCTTGGACTTTAATTTCTGTTGCTGTGGTATCAAACAGCTGTTTGTTTTAACTCTATTTACTGATGATATGAATGCTCCTGCATTGATACAGTACAATGTCAAATTTAGCTTAGCCTATATTCCCCACCCCTGCGTCACACCCACTTTTTCCCACATGCGTCCTCACGCATCATAAACACACTCGTACCCGTCTCCCCTCGTGCCCCTGCAGCTCTATGCACGCCGTGTGTGTGAGCTGCTGCCTCGCCGTGAGACGTCAGGATTTCTGGGTTCATCCTGAGTGCTGCATGGCGCCTGCGGGGGGAGGAGGAGGAGGTGGAGGAGGAGGGGGAGGAAGGCTTTGATAAGCGTGTGTTTGGTAGTGAGTGTGAGAAGGAAGAGGAGGACGTGTTTGGCAGGTGCACCGTCTTTTTCCGTTTTACGCTTTAGTTGGTTTTCCGTCTCAGCCCTGTGGGCGATCGTGCCCTCTCTGTCGCCTGGCAGGCTTTCCATTGGTATTCCTCTGAGGCTGTGACTGCAGCAGCGTGTGCCCGTAGATTACCTGAAAGTGGAGGCTTGTTTTAAGTGACAGCACCTCTGAAATGTGGCTGCAGTGATCATGGGACAGCCCTCCTCCTCCTCTCGGCTCTCCTGCTGTGTTAGGGCGGTAACGACAGAGCCGATGACCTTTTTCGTCGTACTCCAGCACGCTGCCTCGGTTTACCCCCCTGTGGCTGATGCAGGATGATTCCAGTGCACCAGCTCCTCTCTGAGGATCAGAATGTCCAAGTGACACTTTATTCAAGCCTGAAAATGCAACAATCAGGGCACAAAAACCCACCATCCTCTCTAACATGTACTCAGCTCATCCTCTCGCCACATGGCTCCTCACACTTCCACATTTTCTTGTCACCTACGCCCACACAGACTCCATCACTCCCATCATGCTCAGTGTTTGAGATGCAGCGCACATGCTGACTTTTTCTGTTCCGTCTGGTGTTGTTGGATTAATGTTTCCTGTTGTCTGTTCCTTTATTGAAATTCTAGATAGCATGGCCATGGCTTTGCTTTAACATCCCCAGTAGCTTCAAAATAGCAGAAACATCAAGCACTGAAAGCTCTTTTTACTCCATGTTTGGCTGCCTTAAAGCTTTTATTTCACTGTTTTGATCTTCACAATACATGAGCTCTAAACTTTAATGAGTCTAGCACAGGGGTGGGCAACTTTAATCGCTAAGAAGGCCTTTTACTTTTCATTTTTCAACTGGAGGCCACACTGTTACACACTGTCGGGCACTCCCAATGAGAAAAAAAATGAATTAAATAACAAAAAAAGAAGCAAAAATAAACCTTCAAAAGAGGATTATACCACCACACATACTTTAACTCAAACTTGGTTAAAAATTAAAAATGTAATGAAGAGTTTACCAGTGTTTAAAGCACAAATTAATGTCCTTTACCATTGTTTGTGAATATGGTTTTAACCAATACTATGTTGTATTTTAATGCTACATAAAAGCTATTAAAAGATGCAATCATAACAAAGTAAATTTTTTAATGATGTGTAAAAAACAAAGTATGCACCAGCAATCTAAGGTTAAAAAAGATTATAGCATGTATCCCAATTTGTGCATTATGATGTTCTGATAAGTCATGAAGAATCATATTTGCAGTTGTTATTTTTTTCATTATTATTTATTTATTTTAAACTATTGGTGGGCCACATTTAGGCCTTTATTGATCCAGCAAAATCATAAAAAAAAGTCTCATGCCCCAAATTGAGAAATGTACTGTTTTAAATGATCGAAACTTGAAGGCAAGCACCTACAGTGCCTGTAATATTCCCATTTTGGGTTTGTTTATATTTTAATGTTTGTATTATTTATTAGAATGACTGAATTTTTGTTTTTTCTGATGCTTGATGATATAAAAAGTACAGACACTTAACAATCTTCAGTCACATTTTAGCCCAAAGAGAGAGGGGCCACTTTCTGAACGCCTTTTCACAGCATGTGACTGTGTACCTTATAAAGTGGCCAGTGAATACAGTCAACGGCCACTTTATTAGGTACATTTTGCCTGTACAGACTTGGACCCACTTTTGCCTTCCTGAGCTGTAATAAAGTGGTTGCAGTGACAGTTGCTGCAAATCTCACCATAACACCATAACATCTCAAACAGGCTCTGCTGGATTGAGATCTGGTGACTGTGAGAGAACCAGTTTGATTTAAGCTTTGAGTGCTGTGGAGGTAGCTCAGGTTGTGGTTACACTGGAATGGACATGGTCAGCAGTAATCTCAGATAGGCTGTGGGTTCAAACCATGAGTTCTTGTTGACCACTCTAGATATTCTCTCTTTTTCAGACCTTTCTTTCTAAACCCTAGAGATAAGAGTGCATGAAAATCCCAGTTGATCTGCAGTTTCTGGGCTAAAAGTCGTGCCACGTTCAAAGTCACTGAAATCACCTTTTCTCAGTTCCGATGCCTGAACTTCAGCAGGTCACCTTGATAATGTAAACATGCCCAAAGCGTCAGGTTGCTGCCATGTGATTGGCTGTTTAGCTATTTGCACTGAAGAGCAGTTTAACAGGTGTTCATGGAGTCAGTATACAGAACGAATTTGTGAATTGTTCCTTAACTTTTACGTTTTATGTTATTGTAACTGGGGATGTACAATATTAGATTTTTGCCATATCTGACATGTTTCGTCAAGAACAGAAAGTCTATTTTACGAAAATTGACTTGTTCTTTTCAGTGTCAGACTCTTTTGTGTAAGAAAGATTAAAAACATACTTAAAACAGTATTTAACTATTGGAAGGTAACATCCTGCTTTGTGAATCTACAGGTGTAGTGACGGTGAGGTGAAGTGATATGGTACAGCTGCATAATTTTTTTACAATGTTACTGTTGATATATAAAATATATATTTGACAGAAATATCAGCAAAAAAATGTCAATTTTGGACATCAGTCTGTACACCCCCTCACTCGGGGGGAGGAGGAGTAACAGGAAGACAGGGGACAGGAAGGAGCAGTTGCCATATTTGTATTTTTATTTATATTTTTTATCTATTTATGAGAATTTTTCTACTTTTTGTTATCCTGTGTTCTTTATTACCCTGTCTACTATAGAGGAGTCCTCCCAAGGGATTATTTAACCTCTATCTAATGAATCTAATCTAAACTATAAATATCAAAACTTATAGGACCATGCATCCCATATTGTACCATTATTTTTCATTTGACTGCTGGCATTTCTCACCATTTTGTCCTGATCACTATTTCATTTTCTATCGTATTGGTCCAAAGAGAGATGTCGCCCATATTATCACAGCGGCCTGTCCTGATGCTGATCACTGAAACAGAATATCAGGCTCATTTGGGGCATCTTGGACCTCCATTTTTTTCATATTAGAATCATTTTAATCTCATGTTTGAGAAAAATTATTCTTAAATATGAGTGATATTGTCCTTTTGTCTGTCTGCACGGTAACATTGGTTTAATATCAGTATTGGCCTCAATGGCCACACGTATCTTCAATATATCGGCTGCAATATTGGCAAGTTACACATGTTACACGTGTAACATTGGCTACTGTTACATGTTGTTTTTTAATTCTAAATTATTTTTTCTAAATTAAATAATTCAGAATTAAAGTTTTCTTCTTCATTTTTACATGTAAATAGTAATTCCACATGGAGATTTACATGGAAGCATGTTTATTCGTCTTTATTCGAGGCCTGGCGGTTGGGAATGATTCTGATTGGACGGGGCGGACGTGACATAATGACGTATTTACGTCTACCAGAAAAAAAAACTCCAATTCAGGGAAACCTTGTCCAACTCGGACGCTACAACTTTAAAAAGCTTCACATGTTAATGCTTACGTCCATCCGCACTTTGATTATTTCCAGATCTTCTAAATAGTCTTTTCTTGAGTCCCACACTTGCTTTGGGCAGCCATCCTATTTCTATCAGCATCTCATGGACACAGGACAAGGGAACGAGCAGAATTAATCTAAAGCAGAATGAACATATATGTGATCGAGGAATAATTTAATTTGTATTTGAAATCAGAATAAGCCAGCCACTTATCATTTTCATTCAGATTTAGGTAATCACATAATTTAAAATCTTTTTTAAAGAGGCTTTAAGTTTTATTCTGAATTAAAATTCTCATGTAAACGTGATACATGCTGCACCTGCATGGGTACATTTAAAAATCAATGATTTCATTTTTACTGTTTCTCATTTTACATCTGTTCCTCACAAAAATATTCTGTAACAGTGCAATTAACAGGTACATTTTTGTTAAGTATAGAGCTTCTGCTCTTGACCAGAAATGTCGGCATATCGGAAAAAGTCCAGTGTTGTGCATGTCTAGTATAAATCCATTTGTACAACTGTAATGCTGCGTTCACACCGCAAGTGACCCAGCTACCAGAATCACGTCGCCCACTGACGTAGCGTTGCACGTCCATAAATACCTAATTTTGGTCACTGTTGCCGTCGGCTGTCGCTCAATGACGTGACGTCCGCTCGAGTTTCACCGTGATCACTTCATATATTATATAATAGGATGTATAAGTGAACATTATTCAAACTGTATACTTTTCATTCACTTGTCAACCACAAAATACTGCAGCTGATGCCCTGCAGCAGCATTATCTGTGAGTTTACCGCGGTCTGTCTCGGCGGAACTAATGTCCTCACTGACTAATGTTTCCCACACAGACATGGATTGTTACTTTGTAGTCAGGATGAAATACTGTCTGTCACGGGCACCATCACATGTGCACACAGCTGCTGATTGGCTGTTGCCAATCATGATCAATCAGAATTATCAGCCACACATGACATCGCCTGAAAAGATCAACTTTTTTTTTACTCTGACATTGCGCGATAAGCTATGTAGTAGTGTGAAAAGCAGCTGTCACATCGCTGGAGGGTTAGCCCCGCCCCATCGCGGCTGTGCATTGACTTTACATGGAGAGTGATCGCCAAGGTAGAAAAAGTAGCGTGCGGTGTGTACGCACCTTCACACTGGAATTGTTTTACGTGTATTTCATTAAGGTGAGAAAACCCTTCCTGACATTGTTGGATAAAACGTAAATGTATATATTATGGTCTGTGCTGCTATATTATCTCATTTGGCATACTGACTGATGATTTTGACTGACTTCCACCCACATGTGAGTTTTTGCTTTGTTTCTCTTTTAGAATCAGTTCTTGCTGTCAGCTCTGGATATTCAGATTGTATCCTTTGCCCCTCTTTTTGTTATCCTCTCCATCACTGCTGGTGATGCCGCTGGGTGTCTTTGTTTATCTTGTGTGTTTGCATTATAAGAAAAGTTTGAAATTAAAAATTTAAGATATAAAAAGCCTAATAATGTGTGTGTGTGAGGGTTTGTTAGACAGAAAGCTCCATAATTCAGTTTTATTTGTGAACTTTACCTGCTTTATTATCATTTTCATTGACATTTGTTGCATCATAAATCCTTTCCATAGCTCTAAATCAAAAAACTGGAAATGTTGTCCAGCCCTACTCGAACCCAAGTTTAGTCTGAATTCTGCCTTTTTTAGTCAGAAAACCATCTTTTCTCCATTTTCTCTCCTGTTTCTTCCTCTTATGACTGAGCATTTCCCATTTTTCATCCCTGCTCCATTCATAAATCCCCCTCACCTTCCTTCTCTTCCTGTCTTTCGATCACAATGAATCAATGTAAGCGCTGGAGTGATTAAATTTAATTGAGAGCATTACAGCCCCTGTGTGAGGTGTGTGCATCTTATTTACACACACTCATCCTTATTTGTGTTTGTGGCGTCCTGCCAAACCACACTCGGGGATGCCCTGCATAGAAATGACCACTCTGCTCAGATACCCCCCTCCTCTGTCCCTCTCTCTGTCCGGCCCTCTCTGCGCCTCCCGCCAAGCTCCCGGCGTATGGATCCTCGCTGTAACTATGTGCCTTCCAATTCTGCCTCCCTGCTCCGGCTCCTGATTGGCCGACGCCGGAGGTGGTGTGTAATGTATACGCGCTCCTCACGAGGGGGTGGGGTCTGACTTTCCTGAGGTGAGGTGTGCAGGAGAGGAAGGTGCACAGTGCTGACGGTTCACATTTTGGTGGTTGTGATATTTGGAGCGTCACCTCCTCAGAAAAAAACAAATGAGAGCTCCTCGGAGTGAAGGAGGCTCGGCTTAATGAGGAGAGAGTGAGAAAGGAGCTCTGCAGGAGGGAGAGGAGGAAGAAAGAGATGAAGTGTTTCCTGCTGCACGCTGCGGCGCCGGCACGCTTTGGCTGCAGCTCTTGTTTTTCTGCCTGCGTGTGCATGCAGGTGATTAGTGACCTCACATCTGCATACCTGCCAGACAAACAGCAGGGCAGCGATGAGGGATGATGAAGTGACTCTTCACTCTGGAGAATGTTCTGGAGGGTCCAAAATCAAACAACCCTCACTGGTGTTGGCGATCCATCCTCTGCCCCGGTGTCCTTGGACCTGGTTGTCATGGTTACCGACACCTCAGGAGGACCGAGAGCTTCCTGTTCCTGTGAGATTGCTCACATATATGTGTGCACGTGGTGTGGATGGAAATGACTCTGGAGCTGCAGTGATTAATGGATTAGAGGATGTGGAGGGAGGAAAGTGTATCTCTGCATAATCACACCTAAGACCACCCTTTTACTCTCATTTCTGAGGGTTTAAATTATGGAAAAAGTTTTGGCATTGTGCCTTATTGTCAAAGTCATCTGTCAGTATGCAAGCAGTCACTGCAGCAACTTAATAACACGCTCCTGAAAGTCAAAACATGAGCTCTTCTTCACAGAGTGCAGTCCAAAGTGTCCTCACAGAGCTTTTTGTTAAAGATGATCATGCTCAAACAAAGTGGTGCAGTGGCCAGCGCCTCACATTGAGCTGGATTCTCAGTTTCAGGCCTCCTGTGTGGAGTTTGCATGCTCCCTCTTCACTGTGGCACATTTCTCCCCCAACACGCCAGACGGACAATTCCATATATCTGCCACGGAAATATTTCACTAGTCAATCTGAGAAAGAGTCGTTCGAAAATAATAGTAATAATGACTAGAAAAGCACTCGGAGCATAGACCTTCCCCAGTGGCACAGTCCTCACCCATATTGTGATTTTTACCATAAATATTAGTCCCACCTTTATTTCATCTAAATATTTAGATTCCTTGACTATGAAAACATACCGTTAGCACTCGGATTCATAATGATATCTATTTTAGTTCAATAGTTATCATAAAAATCACATTTTTCGTCATGGCGGTTTTACGCCAATTCGAATCACTCCCAAAATCGGATCATTTGTTCGTTGTCCAAATCCGGACATTCCTTCAAAATTTCATCGAACTCCGTCCATAACAATTTGAGTTATTTTGCGAACAGAGAAACAAACAACCAATCTAACACACAAACTAACAACAAAAAAAACGACACCGGCAATAACATCAGCTAATAATAATAACTTTATTTATATAGCACCTTTGAAAACAGATGTTTACCAAGTGCTTTAACAGACTAAACAAAGGTAGAAAAAGGCAGAATAAAATCAACAATCAGGTCAACAGAGACCACGAGAGTCAGAGGAAAAGGCACAGAGGGCCACGTTAACTAAAGCAACAAAATGAAAGAAAATATAATAAACTGGTAGGATTGAAACAGCTGATGTAATTTAGAAGTTCTACATGTTAACATGTACAGATGAAGAACATTGGTGGAGAAGCCATTTCATTTAATCCATAATGACAAGGAGACAACAAGACAGTAAACAGATAACAGATTTACAGATACATCGATAAATTTAAGAGTTGAAGGTTGACAACATCACATCAGGATGTGATGTTTTCAAGAGGCAGAACCTTCAAAAACAACGGCAGCTTGTGATTGGCGATTGTTCAGCTCGTCACACTCATCACAGACCAATCCATATCAAGCAACGCCACTACGAATGTTAGCCATTAGCTTAAGCTACCTTAGACTATCTTACATTAAATTACACCACAAAGCTGTATCATTTAACATATGTGACATGAACCTTGTCAAAGACAATCCTGCAAGTTTTTCTGGTAAACTTCTGAGGAGAGCAGAGTAACCATGACAACCACAGGCTAACCGGCATGTCCAAGGAGGATTTCCGCCTTCTCTCCCAGTTTCCCAGCAGGGATACCCGGTCAGGAGAAGAGCAAAAAGATGATTTCTTGTAAGACAAGCTTACTTGACGTACTACTATTGGGTATTAAATTGGGAGTTTTTTAAATTCTTTTTTAAATATAAAATAATAATGATTAGTATTTGATGATGTTTTAAAGAATATCTAGTGTAGCTTTTCTTTCGAGACACACTGTCTAATGTTTTGGTTTGAGCTGCTTCTTAAACAGACACATTCCCTTTTTTATCTAACGGGTAGGAAATACTTATAAACACATTTTCATGCAAAGCCACATCCTGCTGTGGCTGAAAATAATTAATAGATTAAATAATGATGAAATGAAGCTTCAGTCACCTGTTCTCATTATAAATCAGAGCCTTTAACGGATGAGATCCACGTGATTAATGGTGTTACAGGATAATTAATCAATTAAGAACCAACTGGAAGTGAAGACTCCACCAGTTTGAGAAGAAGGATGGAAGGAAGTGATCAGGGAACATACGAGGCAACTAAAGACCGCTTCGCTACCAATTAATTTGAACATTAATTTCTGCTCTTCATTAGTGAATTTGTCTTTAATAAATGAAAAAATGTCCTTAATGGGATCCGAGGTCAAACAAAAGCAAAGCCAAATTAGGACAATATGTCCTCGTGTCAGAGAAAGAAGCAGATGGTTTTGTATTTTGCTTTATTAGAGCAGAAAATTCTGATTGTCATTAATGAGAATTATCTTACTCTTTTCTTCGTCGTCACTCTTTGGTTCATGTCCTTATTATGAGAAACAGTGTGTGAGATTATTATCCTTCATCTGCACCTCAAATTTTCCACCACGAGCAGCCACAAAATATCAAATCCTGATTCTTATCCTGGACTTCAAGCATCCTGGTCTTGTTCCTTTAACTTGATCGGTAGAATAAAAACAGACCCGCTGTGCATCAGTAGCAGCAAGGTTAGACGGATCAGTTCAGCAAACTTGTCCTTGGTTCTTCAGGAGTAATTTCAGGCCTCTGTGGTTCCATAAGTCCCCCGTTATATTTCACCATCAACTCTGAGTGACATGAAACGCTCCTGCTGGAATTGTCAGAGCAACAAGAGGAGAAACATGTCAGATAATATATTTTTTCACACAAAAGTCAGAAACAAAGAGTGCTTTTATAAATGAAAACTTGCAACCATAAAGGCAGTTTTTGGTGTCGATCTTTAGGTTAATTATGGCCGACTTTGAAGCTTTGAGCTCTGCTGCAAATTCAACAATCGTCACAACTTTGACCTTCAAATTCACCGATGACAGAGTGTCAGCACTTATTCTATTTCTGCTCTCTGCTGCAAAAACTAAATATTACATTGGATGCACTTTTCGTGTTTAAGCAAGAAAGCTTTACTGTTAAAACCAGGGATGCACGATGTCTGAGTTTTTTCTCCACTTGCCAGTATTTCCAAACTTATTTTTGCTAATACTAATTAATGGAAATAACTGAAATTGTATATGTTTTGAATAATGCCAGTTATTTGAGAAAAAAATGTTTATTATTAACAGGAAAATTAAGCTTCAGCTTCACTTTTAAGAGCTAATAACACAATTCATTTATCAGCTGATGGAAATCAGAGCTGTTTTCGGAAGTTTGTACCTCCAATTTAGACAAATGTGCAAAAGCTTCACAGACTTTATGCTGATGTCTAAAGTTGATTGATTGATATCTTTATTTCAATCATGTAAATGATGGCTTAAAACTGTTAAAAATGCAATAATTGGGGTGCTGGTTTGGTGGAGTAGTTAGCAAGCATGCACGTCCCATATACATATTTCTGCCGGTCCAGTTTCGAATCCAGCCTGCAGTTTGCAGAGAGTCTTCCTCTACTCTCTCACCCCTTTCACAAGCCTATCCACGGTCTCTCTCCTATCAATAAAGGCAGAACCCCCCCCCCCCCAAAAAAAATATATATGTATGTATATGTAATTGAAAAGAAAACAAACAAGACGGTAGCTGAATCGGCAATTTAAACAAAAATTAAGCCTCTTAGCTTACATGAGCAAAAAGGAGTAGGAAATTAAGTATAAACGTATCTAATCTTACTCCCTTAAATTTTTACCATACTTCCAAATTGAAATCCGAACGCTGTCTTAAATTTCCCAAAAAATACAATCAGACCTTTACCTTCTTTAAAGAAGGTAGTGTAGGTATGATTGTACTTTTAGTTAAAATATCGGGAGTATTTCTTGGCTGAAATGTTTATTTATGGAATTTTACATAAACAGATGATATTTTGTATCTTCAGTAAAAACCTTAGCTTCACAAATCAGAGGGCTTAACAGTCTGGTAGCAGTAAGGAAATAGATCAAATTTTACTGAAGCTCATGCCATTAAAAATTACCTTTTCAATTTCTGTTGGTTTTCATTATGAGCAATAGTCGTCCGGTGCCAACAATGTCAAACACATGCACAGATAAACGCTTTTGCTGGTGTTTCCACTCACTGGAAGTTGTTGCTTTTGTCTCGAAAACTGAACCACTATTGTGACGACTTCTGCCTCCTGTCAGGAAGGAGCTGATTAGCAAGAAGCTTAATGACACTGATTTTTTGAGAGTGTTAACAAGGCATAAACAGAAGGTATAAGATAAAGAATGTCAGACAAAAATACCAGGATACAGGTAAATTCTTCAGTTTAAAACCTATAAAATGCAAATAGTGCAAAAATAAGCAGGACATCCTAGACAGTTGCCGTGATTGCAGCTCTGATTTAATGAGCCAACGTAGCAGGTATCAAAGCTTCTTACTGATCAGCACCTGAAGCCTCAAATCTTATTGATCCCTCATTGATGCAGATGTGTTTTTCTGACTCTAGCAGTGGAAGTCAAAATCCTGTCTGTGCTGGAAAGTGGTTGTGAGGAGGAATCAAGAGGGAAAGGAAAAGAGAGTGAGGGTTATTTTATTCAAAGACTCGTCAATTGGCCTGTTTTAGTTGCTCCAGGAGCAGCAACAGTCTGAATTAAGCTGATGTGGATACAAATTCTGCCCAGTCAAAGCTCTTTTTAAAAGGTATGTTGTGCCGATGATCTGAAAGCATCAACATGATGAATGTGACTGTTTTGCCAGTTTGCTCTTGTTTTGTGTCTGAATGTAGAGGAGAGCAGTTAGTCTTTCCCCTGCAGTGTTCAAAGTTTAACGGGGTAGCAGGGCCTCCTGAATTTCACTGGCAGCCTCAAAGTTTTACTAAAATGAGCTTAAAATGTCTTAAATCAGCCTGTCCCAGTCATTCTGGTATTTTTCTGTATGCAACTTTGATAAAGAAAGTTTGCTTACCATTGTGTTATTAGTTTTTTATACTTTTCAACCTCAGCTTTGCCCATGCAATAAGTCAATCAACAAGGAGAAGAATCTAGAATTATTCAACCCACGGGCCACAAAGTTGAGATTATCTCTGCTGTTTTAAAAAGAGGAAAAACAAAATACAGTACAAAAATACTCACTGATGTATCTTCAGGTCAGTGATCAAACTGCGGTGTGGAGCTGAACACACATGTAGACTCGTGTTTTTTCATGCAAAATGATCATGAATCAATACCAGGATCAATATCTGCATTGATATGAATATATTTCCAGCCAGCTTCCATTTTTCCTGGCTGTATGTGATTACCGTGGTCACTGAAAATGGACCACAGCGACATTCGATCAATCAGCCTCCACTTATACTCCACGGATCAGGAGGGTGCAGTCCTTGTTTAGTGAAAGTGATGAGACTGCAGACGATAAAACAGAAGGAAGACTGATTCAGAGGTATAAAGCTAACAGGGTGATGGTGAAAAAGTCAAAACAACCAGAATAAAAAGTGCTGAGTGTTGTTTTTAAATGGTTCATGTCATATCTGTCAGACAAGGAGGGCTTAAATCATCTTTGCCCCCCTGGTGTCCTCCAAGGCTCCATTCTGGGACCACTTCTTTTCTCTGTGTATCTGCTTGCCCTTGACATTGTTTTTAAAAAGCATCTTCTCATCTGTATGCAGATGATACCCGAGTCTACCTGCTTCTGAAGGAGAATGATGGTAGCTTTTTTAATACTTTAGTGGTGCGAGTTAAGGACATTAAAGCCTGGACAGCCTCAAGCGTTTTAAAATTCAATGAAAACAGATTATTGTGTTTGGCTGCAGTGGATTAAGTGATGCTCCTCATGCAGACCTGAACTCTTTGAAGCCCTGTTTTAAACCCACAGTCACAATCTTGCACCAGAAACTCTGTTGTTATATAAGTTTTTATAACCTCACCTTTGGTCGACTGAAATACACTTTATGTCAACATATCAGGCGTCCATTGCAGGTCTGGACCATAACGCTCTTCTTCCCTGAGGCCTGACTAAATACTCACAGTGAAGAGAAAAAGTTTTGCCCATCTTACCTACTTATAAATCTAATCTTTAAATTTACTTTAACTAGTTGTGTTTTAATTCAGTGTGAGAGTTGTGAAGTCTCTGTTATTGTGTTTCTATTTTTCCAATCAACTTTGGTAAACTTGATTGGATTTGAAATGGGCTGTGTAAATAAAGAGGATTGGTTTGATTTGGTAATTGCCAAAACACTGACTGGACCCTTTTTTAAACCAGCTTATTAACTAAATTTCATAGCTCTTGACAAAAACACTATTGATCCAAATTGCTTCACTGGGAGAAAATAAAAAGACAACATAAAGATTGACATGATAGATTGACAACAACAATGATAAAAAACTGGTCAGATTAAAACACTCAATAACACAGGTTGGCTCCACCAAAATTTCTGGCATTCGTCTTTTTCTCCGTCTGTTGGGTGCAAGATTACACGTGATTACATGTGCCATGACCAACATTCCCTGAAAGTTCGGGACAGATTTTGTTGAAACTTTCAGGGAATGTTGGTCATGGCACAAGAAGGAAGTGATTTGATTTTGGTGGGAATACAACTCAGATTGAGCAGTGTTTCTTTAGCATTACAAGATATGACAGTTTCCACTATTGTGCTAACATGGTGATGCAGGGATGATGTATTTCTATAGGCTAACCTGAAAGTTAGCATCATGCTGGTTCCCTCGACTTAAGGCCTAATAGATGACTTGCTGTGTAGTTGGTAATTGTCAATAAACAAAGTTTTATGACCCTTTTAATTATAGTCAGCTGGAGTTAAAAGCTGTAATAGAACAACAACATAGTGGTTCAGCAGTAGCAGCTGAACCATCAACATTTGGACATGATTGCAATGGGTTCGCCAGCCATTTTTGTAGTCCTTGTTAGCAGTTTGTAAGCAACAATCCTTTTTAAAACACAAGAATGCTTTGAATTTGAAAAGTAGGGAAATATCAGCTTCATTTCTGTTGCAAAAGAAGGCAATCAAATCTGTTATTAAAGTGTTTATTGAAGACTTTATTTCAGGTTTTGATTCAGAAATGTTCTACAATCCTATGTACTTTGGGACATGAGAATCAGATGTGTTAAAATGCTAACCCTCTTCTGCATTTTAGTGCTTATTGTTTGTGCAGGCCTTTGGTTCACAGGCTGGAGAAATTGAAAATCTGGTGTTTTAGTGTTTGGCCCCATGGTCTTGGGCTCTCTCGTGCTCCAGTGTTGTGCCTATTTTTGGGATTTTCTTTTTTGTTCTTTGATTAATCCAGCACTTGTGTGTTTGTTTGTGAGGCTTCTTTGATTTAAATTGTGCTTTTCGTTGGTTGGATCCTTTTGTGCTGTAGCTCTTGTGCTTTGTCTTCTGTACAGTATGTTCCTGTCAGTTTGTCAAAGCATTTTGTAGCATTTGTTTTCAACAGTGCCATACCAATAAAGTTGTTATCATTATTCCTGTTCCTCTCTATAATTTGGCTAATAAATGCCTTTGTGGAGTTTTGTCCTCTCTGAGCTCTTCACTTCATCTGAGGTCATTTTGATCACAGCAGTTTTTATGTGGCAACATGGTTTTCCTGAACGGTATACTGTGTGGAAGTAATTTGGGACAATGTGAAAAAAGACTCGTCATCCAATTCCTTAATGAGATTCTTGGATCCAAATCCGTACTCTTTCTGCAATGACCTAATCTGCCACACCAGATGGGACCGTTCAGTTTATCTCACAAGTCCATCTGGACAAGAGCTCATAGAAAGTGTTTGAGAAAGCATATAGGCAGGTGATTGGATGACTGATCGGACAATCAACTTTCATTACAGACCAATCAGGTAATGTAGTAGGCAGGAAATACTGGGTTACAAAACACAAAACACTTTGCAAAACAAACTCGTCAAAACGTGTTAGAAATGAAGCCGAAATAAGTTTGTGCTGCTGATATTTGTTTTTCATTTAATAAAAACATGAAATCCATATCTGATAAAACTGCTATACTGAAGGAGTTAGCATCTATGCTAATCCTTGAACATGCTGTCAATCCCTGCTGTTGTCTGGCTCATAGCTCCACCTCTTCCTGCTCTAAAAGAATCTGATTGGACCGCCCCACTTTGGGCCACTCACAATCATTGTAGATTGGAGCTATGCAAGACAGATCTTCCTGAGTACAGACTTTCAATCATGTTGAACCAACTGCTGTGAATGACCAACATTCCCTGAAAATATCACCAAAATCTGTTGAGATTTTTTTTCAGTTATCTTTCAGACAAACAAAAGCAGGTAAAAAGTAAAGTTTAGATGAAACCCAGGGCACCAATAGCCTAGCGGCTGTGTCTGTGTGCCTAGAGTACAGAAGATAAGTCTTGGAAGCGTGCAGGATTCAGATCTGACTTGTATTTTTTTTTTGGCAGTTGCTGTGCCTACTTTCCAAGTCTACAGCTGTGCAACTTTCCTCTTAAAGGCCAAAAATTCGTCTTAGAAAGAGTCCAAACTGTCACTGTGTCTGTGAGTCTACCACGTGTTGAAAACTGGATGTGAAGCTCCAGCATCATCAAGGTTTTCTGGCTTTGCCTTTTTGCATCTGCTTCATTTTCTGGTGTTGTTTTCATCTCCACATATTACTCACTCTACGGGATCAGCTCCAGCTCTTCTAAGCAGCCTCAGACCAGAGCTTTGTGCACTTAATCTCACTAATGAGGAGTTAAAGTGGTGATTGAAATTAATCTGCTTTAACGTTGTGGGAAAGTGTTGAAGAAAAGTCCAGATTGAAGAATCTTTGATCATATTTACAGCCCTAAAATCTAAGAATTTGTATCATTTAACACTTTAACTTCCACAAAAATACCCATGAAATGTATTTTTTGACAAACTGGGGCACTAATGCAACATTTATTTTTATTATTTTAGTTATTTTTATTCCATCACAACTATTTATAAGTCACTGACCTCTACCAAATGGTTTAGAGAAAGTAATTCCACTGTAAAAGTGAAAAGAGAAAAAAATCAAGTAAAATGACCTTTTTTTGTTAAACACTTTAACGTGTTGAATGTCATATTCATTCTATAGGAACCATTTTTTGTTTTTTTGACCGCTTTTATTATATGGTAGGTTTACCTCTCTGAGACATTAACACAACATTTTTCCTTGTATTGAAATTTCATTACTTTTGTAAGTTGGTCATCAGCCCCCAGCTGAACAGTTTTATTGAGCATACTTTGTATTATTATTATTTTTTTTTAAATATCATGTATCTTACCCCTTAAGCCTTTACCTGGCATTGTGACTGCACGGTCGACCTTTTCTGCTGCCATATTGCTGTATTTAAAATTCTTTAAACTTGTCTTTGGCTTTTTTATCCTCACTTTCCTTTTTGAAAAGCGAATGTAAAGCTGATTATATCCACTTGGTACAGCTGCTATACATAAATATCTATGTCTAAAACCTGTGAAAGAAATGGCAGTGACTCTGTGCTGCCCAGCTCTGAAGAATACTCACAGAGTAAGAGCAGTGATAAAGGTTATTGTAACAAATTCTGCTCTCTTTGATATCTTTATATAGAAAAAAGAAAAAAATAAATGTTTGAAAAGATTAAAGATATCCATCCATGCCCAGAATAAACCTGAACAGATATGTCAAGTTGGGGTGGATGAACTTAAATGGCCTGCACAGAGTCCTGACCTCAACCCCATGGAACACCTTTGGGATGAATTAGAGTGGAGACTGAGAGCCAGGCCTTCTCGTCCAACATGAGTGTGTGACCTCACAAATGCTCTTCTGGAAGAATGGTCAAAAATTCCCATAAACACTCCTAAACCTTGTGGACAGCCTTCCCAGAAGAGTTGAAGCTGTTATAGCTGCAAAGGGTGGACCGACGTCAGATTGAACCCTGTGGATTAGGAATGGGATGTCACTTAAGTTCATATGTGAGTGAGTCAAGGCAGAGAGTGGGTACTTTCGGTGATAAAGTGTAGGTCTTGAGTTTGCTTTTAAAAATATGAACAGTTCTCTGCTCCCATATTGACCAATTTGTGTTGAAATTAATCTAATATCACTTCAAACATGTAAAATGATATAAAGGCTCTAAACTGTCATGTAGCTCCCTGATGTTTTCCTACAGCCTTTCTTTTTTTCGACCTTTGAAGTCCCTCGTCCGTCCCGCCGTCTAAACTCCCTCTGCTCCGCTCTGAGATAGAATCAGTCCAGACAGAAATCTTCATGCTCGCCGTATTGTCTGCTCGTGTTTCCACATTGTTCGCAGCCGACTGAAGCTCCTCTGATCAAAGAGTGTGAGCCTCGTTGTCTGGGGGTGTTTCGAGGACACGAGGAGGTTCTCTAAGTAGGAGCGCCTGAGACTTCAAAAGCTAAAAGTGCGGCGGATGTCCTCCTCTCACGTTCAATCGGCTGTGATCCAAGACGAAGAGTTTCATTGATACAATCTCTCCTCCTCCTCAGTGGATCTGCCTGAATCATCATCCTCTCAGTGACGAAGCTCACAACTATTTAACTACCAGATTAGCTTAAGGGAGGAAATCTGATCAGAGCACGATAGGCCAGTGAGACTTCTGAGCCCAAAATCAGGGATGAAATGATATTCTCAACCCACGACCTACTGCATATATCAAGATTTTAAGATGATATGATTGTCAGTGTATGTTAAATGATTAATTTCTTCTTCTTTTTATCTGTTTTGATATAATTTCATCTCTATTTACACCCTCTTCCCGACTGTCATGCTTAATTTTAGAGCCAGTTTCTTCTGAAAAAGCAACATGGTCAGGTGGTGTAACCTGCATTTTTCATGAAAATCTTTATTATATTCAGGAAAATTCATGGGAGATAAGATGTAATCCTGTTTCACAATGTACCAACAATTTTATCAGTTTATACAGAATTTGTCAAATGCTATGTAGAAAGCACCAAAGGGTTTTCAGTGTTTGTATTGCAAAAAAACATATAACTGTGCTGTAAGATAATCCTGATAAAATGTTTTTTCACGGGATATATTAAAATTAAGTAACTATTTTATAATTACATTTTCACACACTCTAGGTGAAAATAAATATTTGCCATTTCTCCCTATGTTGTGGTTACACCACTTGACATTTTCAGGTGTATCATTCTTATTGTTAAAAAAATGGTTCTAAATCTATTTGAAATTACATGAAACCAACAAAAATACACAATATATATTTTCTAAACCAAATATAAGCTTTTGTCACCGACCCTTAAACCAATTTTTACATTAAAATCGTAACTTACTTCCACTCTGTTCTTATACCTTGACTTCAGCTGCTAAAATGATGGGCCAAAAAGCAGCAAGTCTTCCCCTCTGATTGAAAAGAGAAGTGATTATATATGTTAAATTCCCCATGTGCTGGTTGTTTATTGTGTTTGGAGACATTCTTCTATTGACTTCAACATAGATGTTGACCAAGAAAACAGAAAATAAAGCCAGAAAGTCCTCTGATTGTTGCTCAAACTGAGTCTGGTGGAGTCATTACTCAGATGTGAGGTTATGGGTTTGCTCTCCTATGTACAAATAGTTTTGGCAGTTCCTTTCAGCATTAATGGTGCCTTCACAGATGTGCAGGTTACCCATGCCATGGGCACTAACAGCCCCCCATACCATCACAGACGCTGTCTTTTAACCTTTGCTCTAATAACAGTCTGGATGGTCCTTTTCCACATCCATGATGTCCAAAAACAGTTTAAAATGTGGACTCAGACCACAGCAGACTTTTCTGCTTTGCCTCAGTCCATCTCAGATGAGCTCGGCCCAGAGAAGCCAGATGTGTTTCTGGGTGTTGTTCGTATTTGTCTTTGCATGGTAGAGTTTGACCTTGTAGACGTAGAGATGAACTGTGTTAACTGACAATGGTTTTCTGAAGTGTTCCTGAGCCCACGTGCTGATGTCCTTTACACAGTGATGCTGGTTTGATGCAGGGCTGCCTAAGGGATTGGAGGTCATGGGCATTCAATGTTGTTTTTTGACCTGGACGTTTACTTGCAGAGATTTCTCTAGATTTTCTGACTCATTCATGATATTAAGGACTGCAATGAAATCCTTACACTTTCTGCAGCTGTATGTTAAGAAATGTCGTTCTTCAACTGTTGGACGATTTGCTCATGTAGTTGTTTACAAAGTGGTGAATCTCACCCTGTCCTTGCTCAAATTCAAAATCTGTATTTGAATTTTTTAAAGGGTAGCCCCTTAGAGATGTAGCATCTCACTTTCAAGGAGGTCGAATGAAGTCACGTGCATTCAGTATTGGTTTTCTGCCTTGCTGCTGTTTTTCCTGGATTCTCTGAATCTTTTGGTGACATTTATCAAGTTTACATGAGAACTTTAATGCCCCTTTAATTCAGAATAAAACTTAAATCCTTTTTAAAAAGAATAAATATGACCATGTAAACACCTAACTCTGAATGAAAATGATAATTTTGAATAAAACTTAATTTCAAAGTAAGTGGCTGGTTTATTCTGATTTTAAATCTGAATCAAAAAATTCCTGGATCATAGAAACATAAATTCTGCTGCTTTTAATTAATTGGTTGTTCTACACATGCTCGTTCCCTTGTCCTGTTGTTATGAAACCTTGACGCTGACGGGAACAGGATGGCTGCCCGAAGCAAGAGACTTCACGCAAGCCGAGACCGTTTATTTAATTATAGCCTGAGAAGATTTGGAAGTAATTAAAGTCTAGATAGACGTAAGCATTAAAATGTGGAGCTTTTTAAAGCTGTAATGTCCAAGTTGGACGAGGTTTCCCTGACGGAGACATTGGAGATGCTGAACTAGAGTTTTTCTTCCGGTAAATGATAATACGTCACTACGTCACGTCCGCCCTGTCCGCCCCTGTCCAATCAGAGCCATTCCCAACCGCCCGGCCTTGAATAAAGGCAAATAAACATGTTTTCCATATAAATCTTTTATTCCAAATTTTTATTTCCATGTAAACACAAAGGAGAAAACTTTAATTTCAAATTATTTAATTCTGAATGATTAATTCCAAGTTAAAAAACATCATGTAACCATGGCCATTATGGATTGTAGATGATGACATCCATAAATACAGTCTTATTTGCTCACACAGTTGTTCACAAAGTGGTGAACCTGCTCCATTTTTACTTCTAAATGACTAAGGCCCCATCCACACGAAGACAAACGCTTAACAGTTTCCAAAGCAGTCGTCATAAAGACGAAGGTGTCTCAGAAAATGTGTGCGTCTACATGAATGCACTCGATACGCATCAAAACACTGTAAAACACATGCCAGACCTCTAGAGGCGCTGTAACGATATGACGGAAACAAGCGAAAACAGATGAAAAACAGTGGGCATGCACACTTGCGGCAAAAGTTGGAAACAGAGATTGTGATAAAGTGATCATAAAGTGCCGTAATGTGTCCTTGATAATTGTTTGTTCAACTCGGTGGTGATTGAGAAGAAGGAGATTTTGCTGCAACAGGGATAGCAGGGTCACTAGCTTCATCAGCACATATGCTTCACGTACGCCGCCATTGTCGTTGCCGCGTGTGGCGCATGTGTGTCAATGAAGATATGAAACTATGACGTAAGCGTTTCTGAAAACTTGCGGAGAGCCAGTAATCACGGAGCTGCGTATACGGCATTTCAAAATCTTTCCACTCTGGAACCTGGTTTCAAAAATGATCGTTTACAGACCCCCAAAACGCCGTCTTCGTATGGATGATTTGTAGATTCGGCAAAAAACGTATGCGTTTAAACCTTGGTTTGGCTTCGTGTGGATGGGGCCTGAGCCTCTCAGGGCTGCACCTTTTTACCCAGTCATGACACTCACCTGTTTCCAGTTAACCTGCTCACCTGCGGAATGATCCAAACTGGTGTTTTTGAGCTGTCTTCAACTTTCCGAGCCTATTGTTGCCCCTGTCCCAACCTTTTTGGAACAGGCATTACTTTTAAAATGAGTGAATATTTGCAAAAGAATGATGAAGTACATGAGTTTGAACATTCTCTGTCTTTGTTGTGTATTCAGTTGAATATAGGTCAAAAAGGATCAGAATATTGTTGCATTATATTTTTATTTAAGTTTTTCACATTGTCCCAACTTCATTGGAACAGGGGGTTGTACACTGTCAGCATCCCTCTCTTCTGTAAAGGACTTTGAATAAAACATTACACCTTTAGCTCAGAAGGAAACTGATTATATAGATTCTGTTAAAACTGATCTTGTCTCTCTCTCTCAGTCTGCAGTGATGTCGCCCCCTGTTGGCTGTGTGAACATTACAGTCTCCAGAGTCTTCCACACCCGCCCTCTCTTGTTAACCTTAAATGCTCAGACATGACCGTGTAAACATGCTAATGAGATGTTAGCATGATGGAGCCATGATTAACCTCTCAGGTCAGCACTTTAGCGGCTAACATGCTCCAGCTAACAGGATTTCCTCTCTGATGGATGATTTTGACTTTGTTTTTGCTCCAAAGTGAAAAAGGTTGGAGGATTATCAAAAAGCTTCAGCTCATGGTGGCGGGAGCAGAGTGAGTCTGTAATGATGGTTAAATATTCTGTCTGTGCTGCGGCGCGGTCTCTGATGGACGTTTATGTAAATAGTCTCTCTTCATTTAGGCGGCGTTTAGTCTCTTTGATGTAGTGTCAGAAATCCCTGAAGAAAGTCTGAGGAGGACGAGGAGCTAAGAGGAGCTCCTTCTGTCTGTCTGATTAAACCAGAAACACATCAGCTCAGAGGACTTCAGTCTGAGCTTGTCAACATTTAGGCTGAAACCATAAACCTTTAAGACAGAAGATCAAGCTCATTATAAATGTGTAGATTTGATGTGATCTGAAGAAATTAATTAGTGGATATTTTTATTTCAGTGACATAAATGTTAAGAACAAAAAAATCATTTAACACAAAGTTGTCAATAACATCTATCTATCTATCTATCTATCTATCTATCTATCTATCTATCTATCTATCTATCTGTCTATCTATCTATCTGTCAGCCTATCTTTCAACCATCCATCCATCCATCTATCCATCCATCCAAAGAGCTTTATTAGCATGTAAAACATACATTGACATTGCCAAAGCTTAGTATATAAAACAAAAAACTACAAACAATGAAATGATAGACCAACAGAGTTGTGCAGATTAAGATTTTTTAATATAATAAGAAATAAAATACATTAATAATCTATCTATCCATCCATCCCAAAACATGATCCAAAAAACTGAATCACATCTGCATTTAATATTTATTCTTACTTTTCTTGTTTCAAGCATTGATCATATTTTCCTTCTCTTACTTTAAAATTGCTGAAAACAAGCAGAAAGAGTATTATTTATCCTCCGGTGTTTTTAAATAAACATTGTCTTTAAGTTTTTACTTTTTACATAGAAGAGCCAATGAAAACTGATTGGTGGCTCCAGATATCCAACTTTATTGATTATTCTGATCGCTCTTTTCTGTTGTTTGATTATTGGTCTACATTTGTTTGAAAGTATTTCCCCAGGTCTCCACATAATATGACACGAGTGAATAGTACAAATTCTTAAGACAGTTTTTATTACCTCTGCCAGGAGGTTATGTTATTGGCAGCGTCTGTATGTCTTTTGTTAGGTTGTTAGTTTGTTTGTTTCTCTGTTAGCAACATAGCTCAAAAGTTGTGGACAAATTTTGATGAAATTTTCAGGAAATGTGCAGATTGGGACAAAGAAAAAATGATTAAATTTTGGGAGTGATCTGGATCACTGTCTTGATCCATCATGACGAAAAAATGTGATTTTCATGGATAACTACTGAACTAAAATAGATATCATTATGAATCCAATCGCTAATGCTATGTTTTCATGGTCAAGGAATCTAAATATTTAGATGAAATAAAGGTAGGACTAATATTTATGGTGAAAATCGCAATATGGGTGAGGACTGTGGTGCCGGCGTAGGTCTGTGCTCTCTGAGTGCTTTTCCAATTTAATAAATCCTTAGTTTTAGAAAGAATTGCGACAGATTTTGATAATGTAATGTGTTCTGTATGTGCTTTGATTGATTAACAGCTCTGAGACATTAAAGTTTTGCTTGTCAGGGAGATTTCTAGACGAATATAATCTGTTTTCAACCTGCTGGTTCATTAGCTGAAAAAGAAACTGTGAGAAACCCAAAAATGAGGACAAAATATTATTTAAGAATTTGAACTTCTACACAACTTTCAGGCCAACAAGCCCATTGTAGCTATCAATTCAGTCCATGTGATTGTATGTTTTACAGAAGTGCTCCTGAGCTTTTGGACTACAGCATAGTTTTATGTAATAGAATATGATCCCAGACCAGACTCTGCAGGAGAGAGTCGTGGTTTAGGGTTTAATTTCAGCTCAGACTTCAATGCAGGATTATTTCCTTTGACTTAATGACTCTGTGGAAACAGGATGAGCATCATTCTTCCTGTGTAAAGCTGTTGCGCTGTAGAATCAACAAATTCAACCTAAAACGTCACATGTTGTTTATCTTACACGCTGACGGGGGGTCAGTGATCCCCTCGGTGGGCACAGTCATCATCAGGGTTAGGAAAGACCACCTGTTTACTCTGCTAAGCTAACACTGTTAGCCTGATCATCAGTATTCCTATCAAACCCTCATGCATGCCCAACCATCCATTTATTGTTGTTGTGGTAACCTGCATCTCATCAGAGGCTCAACACCAATTTAGTAGAGTGATTAACCTGTTACCATGGGGACGAGCAAACCATATCTGGGATGTCCCACTTGGCTCGATGGCCAATCAGGGACAAGCGTCTCCCTCCGCCTGTATAATGGGTTTCAGAGGCGTGACGGCGGCCATTTTAATTTAGCAATGAGAGATCGATACACACAAGGACTTTCATAGACTTGTGAGGACCAGAGGCCGAGGCCTGCCTGTGTGTTTGTGTGTCGATGCGGCAGAGCCGAGCTCTCGTCTTCACCTTCATCATCATCACATGGTTCACACACGGCGCCTGGTTGCCAAGACAACAGGTAGTGGAGTGGATAGAGTCCCGCGGGGATTTGTGTGTGTCTGGCTGAGAGATGGAGAGAGAGAGAGGGAGAGGGAGGAAGAAAAAAAGAGAGAGAGAGAGAGAGAGAAATGTTATCAGTATTAGTATCATCGTTCATGTTTTATTCTTCCTCCTTATATTGAAAAAATCTGCACAGTTCTGTTAGTTTATCAATGAACCTTTGGTTTTCTCTAATTGTTTGTAATTTTGTGTTTTATGTCAACTTAGGCTTTAGAAGTATCAACGTACACTATTTTGCCAAAAGTATTGGCTCACCCATCCAAATATTCAGAATCAGGTGTTCCAGTCACTTCCATGTTCACAGGTGTATAAAATCAAGCAGCTAGGCATGCAGACTGCTTTTACAAACATTTGTGAAAGAATGGGTCGCTCTCAGGAGCTCAGTGAATTCCAGCGTGGAACTGTGATAGGATGCCACCTGTGCAACAAATCCAGTCATGACATTTCCTCGTTCCTAAATATTCCACAGTCAACTGTCAGCTGGATTATAAGAACATGGAAGTGTTTGGGAACGACAGCAACTCAGCCACCAAGTGGTAGGCCACGTAAACTGACAGAGCAGGGTCAGCGGATGCTGAGGCGCATAGTGAGAAGAGGTTGCCAACTTTCTGCAGAGTCAATCGCTACAGACCTCCAAACTTCATGTGGCCTTCAGATTAGCTCAAGAACAGTGCAGAGAGCTTCATGGATGGGTTTCCATGGCCGAGCAGCTGCATCCAAGCCTCACATCACCAAGTGCAATGCAAAGCATTGATGCAGTGGAGTAAAGCACGCCGCCACTGGACTCTAGGGCAGTGGAGACGTGTTCTCTGGAGTGACCAATCACGCTTCTCCATCTGATATTCTGATGGACCAGTCTGGGTTTGGTGGTTGCCAGGAGAACGATACTTGTGGGACTGCATTGTGCCAAGTTTAAAGTTTGGTGGAGGGGGGATTATGGTGTGGGGGTGTTTTTCAGGAGCTGGGCTTGGCCCCTTAGTTCCAGTCAAATGAACTCTGAATGCTTCAGCACACCAAGACATTTTGGACAATTCCATGCTCCAACTTTGTGGGAACAGTTTGGAGCTGGCCCCTTCCTCTTCCAACATGACTGTGCACCAGAGCACAAAGCAGGTCCATAAAGACATGGATGACAGAATCTGGTGTGGATCAACTTGACTGGCCTGCACAGAGTCCTGACCTCAACCCCATAGAACGCCTTTGGGATGAATTAGAGAAGAGACTGAGAGCCAGGCCTTCTCGTCCAACATCAGTGTGTGACCTCACAAATGCTCTTCTGGAAGAATGGTCAAAAATTCCCATAAACACTCCTAAACCTTGTGGACAGCCTTCCCAGAAGAGTTGAAGCTGTTATAGCAGCAAAGGGTGGACCGACGTCAGATTGAACCCTATGGATTAGGAATGGGAGGTCACTTAAGTTCATATGTGAGTCAAGGCAGGTGAGCGAATACTTTTGGCAGTATGGTGTACATGTTTGACTAATAAAGCTCTTTGAATACTGTTGAATTGAAATGAAATAGAGAGAGGAGGTAAAGAGAGATGGAGAGAGAGAGACAGATATTGAAAGATGTTTCTATCTAAGTTAGTTGTATTATTCCTCTTTGTTGTTGTGTTTTTCTTTTCCTAAACATTATTTGTATTATTTACTTCATATTTAATGTACCATATTTTGTAAATGTAACCTATAGCTTTGGCAACATGTTTTGATCCAGCATGTAATGCCAATAAAGCTTATTAAACCCAAAATCGAAAGAGAGGGGAAGAGGGAGAGAGGCTGGGTTATCATTGTGTCTCTCTCTCTCTCTCTCTCTGCAGATAGATCGAGCTCTGAAACAGCACGACCATCCAAGCGTGCAGCCAGGCATTACCACGCTGCCTGATAGTGTGTGTGTGTGTGTGTGTGGTGTGTACTAGAGTGCGCGTGCAGGTGTTTATGTGTGCGGGCGCCTTAATGCGGTCAGAGGATGTCGGCCAAGGTGACTCCTCTGAGAAAGAAATGGACAGTCTTCATCAGTAATTATACGGATTAAAGAGAGACAGAGCGAAGGTGAAGAGGAGGAGGAGTGCAGGACGGTTAACGGATTCAACCGTCGAGTCCATCAACGGAAAATTAAACAATTTAAATAAACCATTTTTCAATTCATTACCAATTATCAGTCCAACTGTCTGAGGGGTTGTGAGACACGTGAGGTCTAAAATCATGACACAGCAGAAAGTCATAACAATATCTGATTAACTGGAGACTGTACTGCATATCACTGGCCACTTTATTAGGTCAAAACAAGTTAATTACAATTTAACTTTTAAAATGTAAAAGCTCCCATTGTTTCAAAGGTAAAGTAATGCTCACTTGATGATATTACTAAGTTAGTTATTATTTATTCACTTATTTGCAGGATTTTTATTTTGTGGAAGGGTTATTGACATTGTATTTCAGATTTGTTTAATGTATTTGTAATTCATGAAAGGATAAGTTCGGTTTCTACAGCTGTCACATTGTTTATAGAATGAAGTAGAACAATATACTCACCCAGAAGGCTTTCCTGATCCAAACAGTGCTTCGGGAGATATTTAGATCCAAAATTGAGCGGCGGACATCCATATAATGGTAGCACACGGGGCATGTATAGCGCCGCTCCTAAAACTGCATTAATCATCCAAAAACTCATTAGTTTCACCAATATTTCATCATGGTTCGCTCCGGCTACTCCTCCATTACAGTCTGTGACGCTCCAGACATGTTGTGTGACTGTACTGACCTCTGAACTAAAGAAGAAGAACCTTTGCCTCCGCGTATGCGCAGTACTCTCTGGCCAGCTGTTCTTCTCTTTGCCTCTGCGTCCTCCTTTCGATGAGCTCCTCATCTGTAAATTCTGGCTGAAACTGTAAGGATACCCATCATATACAAAGTTCTCCTCCACAACCTCTTCATCCGATAGATATTCGTCCATTTTGCACAAAACCGGAAGAAGAAAGTCGTCGAGTAGCCGGCGGTCTTCCCCTGAAACAATGAGCCGTACTGCGCATGCGCAGAGGCAAACCTTCTTCTGTTCTTAATTTTGTAGCAGACTTGGGTAGACTCTGGACTTGGACCTTATTTAACATTGGAGCAGACTTGTTGGGTTGCCTCTGGACTTGTTGGGTTGACTCTGGACTTGGACTGTTCTTAAATTTATGGGGATATTGTTGGATTGACTCTTCATGAATAATTTGATATAGCTTCAAGATTCAGCGTGTTGCAGCCTGCTTACTTATTTTTTTCAATCTAAATTTTATGCTTTAATCTATTTAAATGTCTTTATTTGATATTCCTTGCTGGGAAAACTGAAACAACTGAATTTCCCTTTGAGGATTAATAAAGCAGTTATGATTTAGATTTTGATTTAAACGCATTGGACTGATTCAAACCTCCCTTCAGACTGAAAACATCTACAGAAGGAGACGTGTGTGACATTGACATTTGGCTCAGTCCTCCATCATTACCTCCATGAATCTTAATCACCTCTCAGGAGTTTTCCCTCTGCAGCCAAAATCAGGAAAATCAAAAACTCTTTGCTCCTTCATCTCCATCGGCCCTGCAGCCAACTTTGTGCTGCTTAATTTAAATGAACCTCCCACCTGTTTGTTCCGCTCCACCCACCTGCTCTTCATCTTCTCTGCGAGGGCAAAATTAAAGTCAAGGTCAGAAAATAAAAATCGGTCCGAGAGCTGCAGAAGAAATGGAGGAAGTCTGCTGTAATCTGCTGCTTAAACCGAGATGCTGTTTTAGCGCCTCGTTGTCCCGTTTTATTCTGCTCTGTTTGTGCTTTTGTCCAGAGTTAATTTCTGAGTCTTAAAAACCATTAAAGAGTCGGACTAACCCTCCTTTATGTGTGTCTGTGCTCGTAGATGTGCGGGCACAGTTGGTGGAGCAGCAGCGGTGTCTGGAGCAGCAGACGGAGATGCGGGTCCAGCTGCTCCAGGACCTGCAGGACTTCTTCAGGAAGAAGGCCGAGATCGAGACGGAGTACTCCAGAAACCTGGAGAAGCTCGCCGAGAGGTTCATGGCCAAAACACGCAGCACGAAAGACCATCAGCAATACAAGTGAGGCAGTCGCATCATTTGGGCAGAGATCTGGGGGATGTTGAAACTGTGGATTATTTTCTGCAGTGATGGATCCCTGCATGTTGTGTTTTTGTGACTTTCATATTGTTTCAGTTATTCATTTTAGTGTAGCTGCTCTTTCAACTGTGCATCCAGTAACAAGGAAGCGACAGTCAAAGCTCTCCCACTGCTAGTTAGCTTAGCTCAAACACTGTTAGTATATGGATAGTGTTAGCCTGCCTCTGCCTACAGTTATCTGATACACTCTTTAGCATCTTTGAATCAATCAATCAGTCAGTCAAAGTTTATTTGCATAGCACTTTTCATACAAAAATGTTGTAGCACAAAGTGCTTCACACAGAAATGAAGCAAATAAAATAATAAAAGGTAAAAAATGAATACAATGACAAATACAACCCCCATCCCGCACCTTTGCAATCCACATACAGCACACGCACTCACTTGCACACACATACAAAGACGTGAGGAAGGGATTATCACAGAAAACAGAGTAAGAGGACTGAGGAAACGCCATCTTTCATTAAAAAAATGAGGGAACACTGGAGCTAAGACTAAAATATAATTAAAAAATAATAATAATAATAATAAATAAATAAATAAACTAAAACAAAATCTTGATAAGAAACAAGATTAAAATAAATAAATATATTAATAAATAGGTAAATAAAATGCGTTTTTAAATAGTAACATGGTAAAATTAGATAAAATGCACTGAAGTAAGATAGTGGAAAGAAAATTAATAAACAGACAACAAAATTCCAAACAATAAATCTGAACTTAATTGAGTAATAAAACATATTAAAGGGGTTTAAATGAATATAAAAATAAGATTAAATGATAGTAATCTTATTAATAAAAATAATTAATATAATCAGCTAAAAGCTGGACTAAAAAGGTAGGTCTTGAGTTTTTGCCTTTAAAAATATGGTTCTTCTGGCTTCTAATATGGCTCCACCTTATTGGATATATAAGAAGGAGCAAGAGCTTTCAGGGATTTAAAAACTAGTAATAGAACCTTAAAGTCAACTCTGAAGAGCAATGCAAATTGCCTGTAAATTTAAGAAAACAAAAACCTCACACAGAACTGTGAATTGGTTAGTAAGAAAATGTCACATCTCTCGTGAAAATCCACTGTAAAAATGCCATTTTATATGAAAAGCACCAAAGCTGCTCCCCTTAAATATGGAGTTGATGACTCAAAAAACTAATGCTAGAGAAACTCAAATAATTTTTAAAAATGGAACTGAACATTTTATAGCTCTGTTTACAAATTTTGAGACATCGAGTCTTTAACAATAATAATTATCTGTTGCATATTTTGGCAGTAGTCTGCCTTTGGCTTTAATAGATTTCTTTTTCATCTTGTATAATTATGTCTTAATTAATTTCATGCTTCTTTAGAGTCACTGGATCCCTATCATCTTAAGAAAACAGTATAGATAGTCTATTGTACATAAAATGTATGGTTACTTAGGAATTTCTGTCTTAAATGGACTTTAAATGCCACAAATCTGTTCAGCCATGTTGGAAACATCAATATTTAAATCCAAGGGAAATATTTTCCCTTCTAATTAAAGATATGAATATTGGAGGTAAAACAGTGTTGACTTTTTAAAGGGATTAACTGGACATGCTGACCTGTTAAATATGTTTCAGCATTTCAGAAACTGAGCTTAACGTGATGGTTGATGTAAAACTCTGTTGAAGTGCTCATGAATGTTTCATATATGAAGATACCGAGCGAGGAGCATTAAAATCTCCTTCATATCATATTTATGTTAAGATTTCCTCAGATGGGAAATGAAAGTTCACTTTCAATCTAAAAATATCCCTTTAGAAGTTTAGTTTGAACTTCTCAGATTGACAGTTTTCACGTGTTATCTTTGTCACGTGATGACATAAAAAGCAATAATATTTAATTTTGCCTTCAGGTTGTGTTTAAAATGCATATTTATAATCATAAAAGCTTGAGATAAAGATTATTTAACACATAATTTACAACTAACAAAAACAAAATCGAAAAACACCCAAATGACCTTGTCTAATTTAGTCATAGGTAATGTGGTTTATTTTTATTTATTTATTTTTTATAATTTTTTTGTCTTATTTTATCTTTGCTGCGTTGTTTTCTCACACTGTGGTCACCCTTTGCCCTCTTAAAGAAAAGTTAATGTTCTGTAGTTCTCCTGGACTATATGTGTCCATAAAATAAGATATAGATAGGGACAGTTACAAAGTCAAACATAAGTTTAGTTGACTATTTGAGAATCCCAAATTTAAGAATTTGAGAATGTTGTATGACATAATTTTTACCTCTGTATATAAGTTTTTTTTTTTACTTTGGTAAATTTAAATGCCCTCTGGTTTACCTGTCTGTTGTAGAAAAGTATAAATTTTAGTATTTTTGTGTAATATTTATCCTTTACATTCAAAAAAGCAATGTTTTTCTTATGGTTTGTCTTAAAATGTAAATTTGTTCATATAGGAATATAGTTTATGATTGAGAAACGTTATTTAAATCCAATTTTTAATTTGATGTAGTATGGATGCACACTTTCAGGACCTACATCGCCCCACTATACACTGCTCAGTTGTGGTCTAACTTTAAGACACTGAGTGTGCAGCGGTTCAAAGTAGCTTACAACGATGCACTGAGGCTTCTGCTTCGTGTCCCAAGGTGGCATAGTGCCAGCCGGTTATTTGTGTCCAATCGAGTACCAACATGTGAAGATCTTTTAAGAAAGATGATGTTCAGCTTTATGTGTCGTCTTGACCAGTCTGAGAACAACATAATAGAAGCTTTAGTCAGCCCAAAGAAAAGCTGCTATAGATTTACCTCCAAGCTGAGGCGACATTGGTGTAATAGGTCATTTAAACTCTAATACATACAGCTCTGTATCCTGTACCTTATGTATCTCAGCGTGTTTTTATATATTACTGCCTATTTTTTATGTCTGTCTTGTTTGTTTTGTGTCTGCAATAAAGATTTATTATTAGTAGTAGTCCCACATTTAAGAACCTTCTAGATGCTGTCTTTCATTTTGCTGTGTTTTTTTTAATCACATCATAGCTTTTTGGTTTAAAAGGCCCATTAGGTAAAGTGTCCAGTCCATCTGTACCTGATGGAGGTCCGTTAAGCCAAAAGGTTGTGATGATTTTTTTATTTTTTTTGTCCTAAAGTTTTATCGCCATCCACACTCCTGTGACCCACTCATGACTGCAGAGACTTTCTTCAACACTGGATTTTATATTTAATAAAGTTGATCAAACTGGAAATAGCTGCCGTATTATATAGTTAAGGTAATGCTGAAGAGGGGATACCAAACTTTACCATATGTAATGTTGTTTTCAGGTATTATAGGTGAATAAAAGTGCAAAAACATGGACAAAAATCCCTCTTTAAACATTTAAATAATCTCTGTTTCCTCCAGAAAAGATCAGAATCTGCTCTCTCCAGTCAACTGCTGGTACCTGCTGCTGAACCAGGTGTGATGTCTGATTTTAATAAACACATATCTTCATTGAGTTTTTCTGATTAATGCTGCTCTTGAAGAATCTTTTAAAACATCTCTTTTGTTCCAGGTGAGGAGGGAGAGTAAGGATCACGCCACCCTCAGTGACCTCTACCTGAACAACGTCATCTCCCGACTCACACACATCAGCGAGGACTCTGCACGCCTGCTGAAGAGGGTGAGACCACCTGTAAATGAAACAAACTATCTAAAATTAAACTTCATCACTGCTTTAGAGGATCAGTTGGCACATATATTAAAAATAACAGGCAATCTTAATGTGCATACTGAAACAATCTACTCAAACTCAATCTCAAGTTTATTTGTATAGCACCTGTCATGCATATAAACATGCAGCCCAAAGTGCTTTACATTAGAACCTAAACATGACATCATTATGTGAGGAGAGTAAAATTAAACAAAAATCAAAACAAACTTAATTCAACAAAATCAATCAAATTAAAAAAAGTCTTAAAGCAAAATAAAATACATTAAAAACATAGTTAAAAATGAAGTGTTTTCCTTAAAGCAGCACTACGGAAGATCTCCGCTTGACCAGAGCGAGAACTCAACTACCCATGAGCTCTAGCACGCGCATACTGTCGTAACGATACAGATTTGCCGGTCGTGTGCATTTATTTTGTATGCGAATCACAGAAGCCTGGACTTCGCTAAAAGTATTCTGTCTTCGGCAGCTGTTTGCAGGATGGATAGCGACGAGGCAATGTATTTATTTTTGACTAAATGACGATGTTAAAAATCGCTAAGTTCAACTTGGTTTTATTACCGTGAAGTCGCCCCCGTCCTGTTGAAGCGATAAAGTGAATAAAAGTAAACACAACGACCAGCTGGTGATATCACACACTTGAAAAAGGTCTAAACAAAACTACATACTGGTACGTTCTGGATTTGTTGTGCTGTACTTTTTTCCTGTCAAGTTTTTTGAGGAACTTTGTCATAAATTACTCGCCCAGCATACCTGATAGTAGTCGGACATCCCTCCTCGTCTTTTATTTCATGCCAGCGAGTGAACGCCGAATCGATGTTTATTCTGGTCCGAGCATTCAGCTTGTTTTTCTCTCGCTTTCTTTGTTTTGTATCCTCCGACAAAACTTTTCTCTTCCTTACGTTGTTGCCTCCGCCATGGTTAAAGCTCCGCGATTGGCTTTCGCTGAGACTTCCGTATTGTAAACAAATCGGGAATTGGGGGAAGTGACGTATGCCGTAAAGCAGTCCAAACATGTAGTTTTTTAGTGTGGCAGGGTTCCTATCATCCTCCTCGAAGTTACATAGCGCCAGTTAAAGGGATACAGACCACTCCAGACCACGACAGAGGTTTCATTCAACTCATTGTAAAGTGGTGGACCATCACAATGAATATCGAAGGATTATATTATGTTTGAAAAGCTGCATAGCGTTGGTTTAAAATAATAAATACAATAACAATTAAAAAAAAAAAAAATTAAGGCTAAAAATCAAAATAAATAAAGATAAAAACATAAAGCTCATAAAAACTGCTGGGGAAAATCAGAAAAAAATAAGTATTGAATATCAATTCTCAAAATAAGCAAATGGTGGTCCAAGCTAAAATAAATGACATTTTACCTATTTTTCACAATTATTTCCTACGTGACATTGAAATTCAATGCTGTAAGGATCATTGATTTATTTGTTTGATCATCTAAATCAGTTTTCCAAATCATATTTAACACTTTTTTTGGCCATACATTGACTTATTATTCTCCAAAATCCAAATTCAGAGTTGTTTATTGCAAGTTTACGGCTTTAACTCTTTTACACATTAGTCCACTACAGTAGAAAGATATCTGGAATAAATTTTAGACCCTTTAGGTTGCAGTACCATGTCCAACTACCAGGTGGTAAATCCCCAAACACTTGTCTTAAATTTCATAAAATTATCTTTTCCCATTTTTACCATGTTGTGATATTGCATCAAAAATCCTGGTGTAACTTACGAGTGAATAGCTTGACTAAACAGCAATGGTACATTTGCTTAAATTTTTATCTTTTTATTTGATTTACTGTAAATAAATGTTTGTCAAAGATTTATTTTTAAGTTTCACTAAATCACTATTTCCTAGCCTGGAGTAGTCGAACACAGATTCACTGAACTTTCAGTGCATAGCATCTCATCAGAAGTTGATCAAATAGATAAATACACACTTGCATATTGTTCAGTCCATAGGGTGTACCAAACCAAGGCCGCTGTATCGAACGGTTCAATACAGAAACATGTATTGTTGCACCCCTACTATATATATATATATATATATATATATATATATATATATATATATACATATATATATACATAGTTCTTTTCCCCTTTTTTAATCGCAGCCATTACTCCTAAATATAAATGCAAATGCACCTAATGATGAAATCATCAAAACTGTCTTTATTTTCAAAAATAACTACTGCAAAACTTTGAGAAAATGGAAACACCAGAAAATTGCAGAAGCACTGAATATCAAGAGTGTCATGTGTTTGACATTGTTGCTTTTACAAGCCACCCTTGGACAAATTCTTCCACTCAGAAAATCCAAGGGAATCATTAAAATAATTGGATTGATTGGCATTTTTGTCATTGGAATAGATAAATCCCCCTCCCTATGCATCAAACATTAAACCTGTGCTGTCTGTTGTGGATTTTGTGCATATTTCAGTAAATCGGCCCCTCCCTTATTTACTTTGTCTTGAAATGAGATTAAATCCACAGGTAAATGGAGTCGTTATCCTTCTTGATTAACGACTAATTAAAATGGTGTCATATTTATCGACCACTCAGCAGGACCCTCGTTCGCCCGCCCTCTCTCCCTCTCCTCTGATGCTAAAAACAGCTGACACAGCACATCACGAGACCTCCGTCCTGACCTGGATTTGAGGTGACGTTTTATGGCCCATAAAATCCAAACTTTTACTGTAAATCTATAAAACCGTCCCTGTGAGTCCCCTCGCTGTCTGCCGTTAAATCTGCTGCAGCCGGCGGTCACACATCGTAAAGTCGGACACAGAAAGCGTCTGCAGGAGACGATAAATCAGCCTGGTTTTTATTTTACATGTTTAATCTGCACCGATGGAGAGATGAGTCATCAGGCAGTAACGAGGAATCCCATTATCCCATCAGAGAGGAGTACCTGACTGAATCCAAAGTGCTTTACAGGAGAAATATCTAAATATCATACTGAGACACCGGCCACTATATTAGGTACACCTTTCAGTTCCAGTCTGGACACCATTTCACCTTTAGATCTCCTTAAATCTTCAAGGTGCTGAAACATCCGTCAGAGATGTTGTCCAATATCTTCACAACAGCATCACACAGCTGAATCTCCTGCTCCACCACACCTCCGAAGGTGCTCTATTGGACTGAGATGTGGTGACTTTGACTTTATTTAATTATGTTTTTGATAAACATGGAAAGGCCAACTCTTAGCATTCCTTGACAACATCACAAAAAGAAAACAAAATTAATTATAATTATAATTACCTCCACCAGGATGTTATGTTAAAACTAGTCATCAAGGGTACATATACTCTTGATGACTAGTTTTTGTCAGGGGAAAAGAGGTTGTTGACAAAAACTATGACGTAAATAATTAGTCAACTAAGTTAACACTGATGTGATCATGTGATCACGGCAACAAAAATCCAGTCTCCTCAGTCAAGGAGACATTTAACAACATTTTAATGTCCAATTTGGGTGGCACCTTGTGTGGTCTTCTGCAGCTATGGACGATCTTGTCCTTTCAGAACCTCAGAAACAAGTTTTTATTTGAGCTGCTGTTGCCTTTCAATCCTCTTGAACCTCTTGAGCCTCTGACCTGTGGTACCAACAAGGCACTTTTCCCTGCTTCTCACTGGATGTTTTCTCTCTTTAAGACCAGGGCAACCTTGCCTACCAAGAGGGCCAAATTAATATTATCGTCACCATCAGAGGGCCAAATTATCGCAATATGACAATCAAAATTACTCAATTTAAGAAAAAGGGCCATATATATTGAAGCTATTCATTAATATGTGTGCACATGTGTATTTACACTAAAATACAAGCAGCCAAAATGTAAGCTAATGACCCAGTTTCAGCTTCATTTTAATTAACCTTTGTGTAGGATTTACAGTCATCTAAGTATATTTTACAGACTTTTATCTGTTTATATTAACAAATGCTTGAAAGTGAGTTCTAAACAAACAATTACAGCCAACCATCGCTCTATTTTCTTGGAAATATTGCTGTTTCTATATTATCTCAGGATATCTTCGAAGATCTGGTTACTGTGAAACATTTTCAACTATTATTGTGAATTTTTTGTGCTCTGAATGCACTTGTTTTTCTTGAATTTGATGTGCATTTGTGATTGTGTGTCTTTAAAGATACTATGTGGAGTTTCTAATTAATTACAAAACAGTCTCACTTTTAGATATATGCCTGATTTAAATACACACTTTAAGATGATTCTATAGCATCAAAATAGTTTATCTATAAAAGCTATTCCTTACCTTCGCGGTCGGGTCGGACAGAGCTGGACTGGCCTGGATACTCAATTTCAGGAACAAGACAATTAAAACTAGAGCAAGTTTATATTATTTGGACACGTTTTAGAGCACCGGGCTGTAAGTAGCGATATATAGCTGGCTACAAAACTACGATACTAAGTTTTCAACAAATTGCTTGTTGTCACACATCAAAAACTACCGCTACGTAACTAGAAAGAGATACATTACCTCGTTGCTTTGCATCCTGTAAGTTGTTGAAAAAGTTGTAAAGCAATGCAGAGTTCTGAGGAAGGTCCGAACTGCATTCATTAGCATCACAACAAACACACGCTTTGACTTGGGACACGTATTTACAACAGTCACGGCACGTGCTCATGGGTAGCAGAGTCTTTATGTTGCCAGAAATAGATTCTCCTCATAGCACTTTTAAGAAAAGAGGCCTTAGATATAGCCATCATAAGAAGCTATTCATTTGTGTTTGGTGAAACATGTGTATTTACAGTCAAATACAAGCAGCAAAAATGTAAGCTAATGACCCAGTTTCAGCTTCTTTTTAATTAACTTTTTTGTAGTATTTACTGTCATCGTAGTATATTTTACTGACTTTTATCTTTCTGTTTTAACAAATGCATGAAAAGGGAGTTCTAAACAAACAATTACAGCCAACTATCGCTCTATTTTCTTGGAAATATTGCTATTTTTATGATGTCTCAGGAGATCTGGTTACTGTCAGACATTTTAAACTATTACTGCTGAATTTTTTTTTGCTCTCAATACACTTGTTTTTCTTAAATTTGATCTGCATTCGCAATTGTGTCTTTAACTTGCTAATGTACTTAACTTTTGAATTTCTCACTGTCTTTGTAAATGAGGGTTCATCCGCAATGATTGTCAGGTCTGAATAAAGATACATTAATGTGCATGTATATTTTGATATTTTGAACCGGCTGGCTGAGGGTAGTGGTAGGGCCGCATGTGGCCCCCAGGCTGCCAGTTGTCCACCCCTGCTTTAGACCATTCTTTAAAAAGCCTAGAGATGGTTGAGGAGGAAAATGTGATTATTTTTTAGGACCAGCCCAAATGGCACCAACAACAATCTTATGTTCAAGGTCACTTAAATGTTGGTCTGCATTGTGTTGCTGCTGTGATTGGCTGATTAGCTTTCTTCCTTTAAAAAGCTGCTGGTGTATGTAGGTGAATATCTCGGTTGTCTCTGAAGCTAAAGTTGAAGTCCTCCTGGCAGCTGTAGTCCCGTCTCCTCCTGTGAGCAGCGGAGTAGATTCTGATGAAAAGTAAAGCAGAGGTCCCCTGAGGTGCGCTCCTCTGAGTTTAACAAATCAAACACTCGCTCACGTGCGGCCTCCACGGCGCCTCTAACTTTAGCTCCAGTCTCCATTATTAATCCTCGTCTTTTATTCATGCTAACTAAAGTGCAGCGCCCGCCGACGGCTACAAACAGCAAGACCTCCGCCAGAACAGGGGAGAGGGGGGTGGGCTCAGCGGCCATGACAACGGCGACAGCCCCCGTGGTCCATCCATCCATCCATCCATCCATCCACCCATCCATCCATGGAGGGATCCCTCGGTCATTTAGCAGGATGTAATATTAATGCTGCGCCGCGGCCTCATAACTCCAAACTGAGGGCTTTGTTTAATGTATGAGCTGCAGCCTCAGCTCTGATTTCATCTGTTTGTCACACATGATTGTTTATCCTGCTGCTGTTTGAGGAATCACTGGGTTTTTATTCGAGGTAAAAAGACCAGGATCATTCAACAGACCAGTTTAATAGCAATAATAATAATTATAATAATGAGCTTTAGTTGTATAGCACTTTTAAAAACAGGGGTTTACAAAGTGCTTTGACAGCAGGCAGGAACATAAAGTCAGCAAAGAGCTTAAACACAAAAGAATAAAATCAAAGAATATACCAGAGTAAAAGCTAAAAAGCAAAAAAAACATAAAAAAGACCATAATATAATTATAAAATAGAGATAATAATAAGAGAATAAAACAATAAGTTTAAACGTTTTCTCTAAAAAGATCAAGAGTACAATGTAAGGTGAAGCAAAAAAAAACAATCTGAATTAATAAAAATAAAGACTGTTACAGTCTGTTGACATACCATAGCATAACAAAAACAAAAGAGCTAAAATTATAAGCGCAATACTAACAAACAAAAGGCTAAAACACAAATAAAAGGCTAAAAAAGCTAGAGTAAGAAGGAGGAAAGACTGTAAAGGTTTAACAGAAATGAAATGTAAATGCAGGATTTAGCACAAGTTTCTGTTAGAAATAAAAAGGCCCAAAAAATCTGTCATGAAAATTTATTTAAAAAAACATTTATTACAATTTTTACAGTAAATTTGATTTCTTTTAGGAATTTCCCGTACTAAAGAGCTTCAACAAGGAGTTTTTCTGTACCAGAATATTCTGTTATTTTTTGTTCTCTGTTTGTTTATGTGTTCATTAATTGGTTTATTTAGCTTTGTGTTCTATTCTCTGGAATATAACAAGGTCACTTGACAGATCTGTTTTGTGCCTTTAATACTTAAAAATACTGAAAACTACATTAAAAAATTGAACAAAGGAGTTTTTTATAAGTTTTAATTTGTTCTCTTTGCTTTTTGTTAATATGTTCATGTGCTGGTTTGATTTGCTTGTTTTTATTTTCTTTCTACGACGTGAAAATGTCACTTAACAGAGCTGTTTTGTGCCAGATAAACTTAGAGATTATGAAAGATAAAGTTTAAAACATGAAAAACAAGCAATTTTTCTATAAATGTTTGTTTTCTTTTCTGTTTGCTGTTTGTTCATGTGTTCATTCACTAATTTAATGAACATTTTGGTTTTTTATTATTGGACGTATAAAAATGGCACGTAGCAGAGCTGTTTTGGACCTTGTATACTTGAAAATAAAAGTTAAAAATGGAGTTCATTAAATGAGCTACAGAGCTTAAAAGTCACAGAAACAAAGACGTTCGAATACATGTGATTTTCTGTAGTTCTTTCCTCAAACTGATGGCTTTTGTTTGTCTTGTTGATCCTCCAGAGTAAAGAAATCCTCTTTCAGCTCCAGGAGGACCTCATGAAGCTGCTGAACGAGCTCTACACCGTAAGTAACTAAACACATCAAATAAAAGAATTTAAGAGTTATTAGTGAACAAACATAAATCTAAGACAGCGCAGAAGTCATCAAAATGGTGTCCTTTTTCCCCCAACAGTTCCCAGATAAACTTTCAGTGAGAACACTGTCAGAAATATCAGGCTGTCATGTGTTTGACGTTGTTGCCTCTGAAAACTTCAACAGGCACTTTGAGTTATATATGTTGTAGGAAAAGTGCTAAATAAATAAACCTGACTGGCCTTGACAGGCGACTTTTTACCAAACAGAAAATCCTCAAGAATCGTTAAAGAACTGGGGCTGTATTCCTAAATTTAAAGCCACTAAGAGCTGCTTCTAGTTGCCAAATTCTAAGAAAACTCTTAGAATTGTGATTTTTTTTTTTTTTGAAGAATTTCCCCTAAAAGTGAGGCATAGATCCCAGTAAAAATAGAAGCTCTATCTTAAAAATCCTGACTCTTAAAAGAGAGCTCCTAAGGGGAGATCTGTTCAGAGCAGGGAAGAGGACTTTTAAGCAGCTTAGGGGTCATTTTGTCCCGAAGCAAAGGACAACATGGCCGTGGAAGAGGCGGGAGAGGTATTCTCCAAACACTGGATGACAGTTAATTAATGAAACGTTACAGACTGGATAGAGCAGGAATCGTGTTTGTGGTTGATCTCATTAGAGATGTTTCTTATAGGCCGGTCAGCAATTGCAGAGACTGATGAAAGCTGAGCCATTTTTCCCTCGTTAATATAAAATTAAGTTAAAATGTTGAAAGTTGAAAGTGCTAAAATTACCAGTACGGTAATTAATATAACTATCACTATGTATATACTGTGCAAGTGGGCCTAAGTTTTCACACATTTTGAAGGATAATTTTAAACCAAAGCTCATTATTCATTTAACAGATATTTTCTTTTATGTGAAATATTATTTGCAATTACAAAGTCTTCTTTCGATCAGATTCTATGATTAAGTTCATTGATTTGAGGGTCCATCCTTTGGCCGTTATCACTGAAAGTATATTGTTTATCCAGCTTTTAGGATCAACCAATCACAGCTTTTGAAATGACGACTCAAACCTATCAACAGGGTCGACCACACCTCCTCATTAATATAAGAGTTTTGGTCCTTTCCTTGCTCAGAGTCCTCTGAGAATGTTCTGGAATCACTCCTAAGCTAAGATTCCTTGCTAGGAATTTTTAGGTTAAGACCTGGGCCACACGAATATGGATCTATTCCTAAACGCACAGTTTTCTGTCCAATTGGGCCTCTCAACCACACGAACACGGCGATTTCACCAACATAAACAGAGATTTTTTTAAACGGATAAAAAAGTGAAGAAATGTGAAGTGGATCCGTGTAGCGGTGTTAAACAGAGCTGGTGTTGATGCGATGACGTCTAGCAACAAGTCACTGTAGCAACGGTTGCCAACAACAAGAACAATGGCCGTCATTTACCGCGCTCTCTCTGTGGTCTTTGGACTTTTTGCCCTCATTACAGCTCGACAAATGAATGTAATGTTGTTTCATCGAAGGCACTCCACTGCAGCGCAAAGTCAGCATCTGCTGCAAGCAGGTTTATTATCATCGTCTTACTATGTTGACTGCTTCTTCTTCCTGTTTTTGACTGCACATGCTCTTAACGTTCTTCTTCTATGGTTTTCACATTTTGCTAACCTGGCACTAATCTGCCAGGCATGGCATTGCAGGCTTCAGAGGCGATCATTTTCAGTTTTGCCTCTTCGTATGGACAGAGATATTTCTGTGGTGTGGACAGAGATTTATTTTTAAGCGAGATATCCGGTCAAAAAATATCCATATACGTGTGGTCCAGGCCTAATTTAGGAGCTCTCTGAGAGGATGCTCAGAATCTTTCGGAATAGGGGCCCTGGATTAATAAGCAGAAGTGTTAATGGTTTTAGGATCCACAAAGTCTTATCACTTCCCATCCCTATCTGTCAAACTGCAAACTTGTAATTGTGCAGCTGTGTGGTCTGTGTTTACAGCTTCTGATGTTTTGACCATCATGGAAAATATAGTCTTCATTTCAATCTCTATTAAAACACTTAAATACTCAGCTTGATAAGAAAGTGATTTCAAGTAAGCAGCTCTTCCACAATAACTAACCCAACAAACTAATATCTTTGTGCGTGGCATATTTTATTTTTAGCTCTGATTTCTTTATATTTCTTTGTAATAAAGACTTACAAACTATTAAATATGTATGAAAACATATTAAAGAAGGCAGATAAAACATAAATTTACAGGTTTGAATACATTATAAGAAGATTTTCTGTGAAACAAACATTAAACTGCAACAGAAAAGTTAAAGAGTGAAGAGGAAACAAGCCAGGAAGCAAAAAGGTTTGTTGATGTTTTCTAAATCTGAACCTGATTTTCTGTGACATCTCGTTTTATTTTGAAGCCTTAAAAGCTTTTTTAGATCAGATTAGAGACGACTCGATAACCTTGAAGAAAAATCAAACTCGCCTCTGCAGTTAAATGTTTTTTCCAGCTTTTCTTTCCGTCTTATCATGGGATGCTGTTTCCTAGGTGATGAAGACGTATCACATGTACCACGTGGAGACGATCAGCGCGGAGACCAAACTGCGGGAGGCGGAGCGTCAGGAGGGACGGGTGAAGGGCGTGTCGGGGACAGGCGGAGGGGTGGAGCCCGTGTTCGGCCTAAGGATAGAAGAGCGCCACCAGAGACGCAACGCCGCCCGCAAGATGGAGAAGATGAGGGAGAAGGTGATCAGATCAACTTTACTTCATCTATCAGAGAACATTTTAAGTCTTTATTTAAATTTACCAGCCCATTGTATGATCATCTTGACTATGTTTACATGCTACAGTGCATTGAGTTTCTGCCATATGATTGGAGGACTTTTTGAGCCTCAGTATCTCAGCTAATTATATGAACCTTAGATTGGAAACTTAAATTGTATGCAGTGAAAATAAAAAATATATATTTAAATTTAAATTTTATTACACTTTTGACAGGAACCGTTATGGTACACAAAGGGTTTAAGTGTAAATTTTTGAGAAAACTCGAAATGCTCCAAAAAAGAAGAAACAAATGGATCAAACTAAATGCTATCAGTTATTGACCTCATCAAGGCTGTGCTAACCTCATCCAAAATACTCCATTTTGTACCTAATTTTTGCAAAATATTGCATATTTTATGTTTTCTCATTGAAAAAACAGGGGTTATTATGACAAAAAAGGCATAACACTATATGTTTATATTAAAAACACTTTATATCTGGGGTGCTGGTTTGGTGGAGTGGTTAGCAGCTAGGCACCCCATGAACTTGCTTCTGCTGGTCCAGGTTCGAATCCCAACTGTGGCCAGTTTGCAGACCGTCTTCCCCTACTCTCTCGCCCCCTTTCACAAGCCTATCCACTGTCTCTCTCCTATCAAAAAAGGCATAAAATGCCCCCCCCCCCCCAAAAAAAAAAAACAGAAAAACAAAACCCTTATATCTGTGGTAAGGGCTGGAAAAAAGTAATAATATTAAACTTTTTTCTTTCACTTTAAAAGAAACTGTTTTGGTAAATGTTGTATTTCAGTGTATGTTAATTTTGGTTAGATTACAAATAGTTGAACAGGCCAGTTTTGTAAGTGTATTTTTGAATTTTGTGCTTATACCTGTACAAGAAAGTTCAAATTGTGTAAAATCCAACTTTCAACCAGGTGTAGGTTTGTATTCTGTTCATCATCACTATTTTCTTGATGAAATAAAAAAGTGAAATGTTTGTACCTTCATTGCACCACACTTTATGACAACAAAACTAAATGTTAACCAAAATATATTCCATGGTATGCCAGCATTGTAACCCTTTTCCCTCTTTATCTTCCTGTGTCTTTCACCAGAGGAAGGCAAAATACTCTGAGAACAAACTCAAAACCCTAAAAGCCAGAAACGAGTACCTGCTGACCCTGGAGGCCACCAATGCCTCCGTCTTTAAATACTACATCCACGACCTGCCTGACATCATAGACGTGAGTACGCTGCTCCTCCATCCTCGCTGTTTCCAAACATCCTAAACCCTTCAGGCTCCTTGGGAGCCAAAATGGGACATTCTGCTTGTTCTCTTTTTTTGAGCTTCAGTATCTCAGCTAATTAAATAAACCTTGGATTAAAAACTCAAACTGTATTCAGTGATAGTAAAAAAATAAAATAAATCTATATTTTTGCTGCAATTTTACGAGAGGAACCGTTTTGGTACACAAAGGGTTTAAGTGTAAGTTTTTGAGAAAACTCGAATTGCTCCCAAAAAAAAAAGGAAAAATAGGATCAAAATAAATGTTATCAATATTTGAAATGGTCTAGGCTGTGATAACCTCATCCCAAATTCTCCACGTTGTACCTAATTTTTGCAAAATATTGAATATTTTATGTTTTTACATTGAAAAATCAGGGGTTATCATTACAAGAAAAGGCATAGAACCATATAAAATTTAATAAAAATGTAAAAATCTTTATATCAGTATTAAGGGCTGGAGTTGTTGAAAAGATTTGATGCAGTGAAAGTAAAAAAGTAATAATATTAATATTCAATCTTTTTTATTACACTGTTATCAATCAATCAAACTTTTTTCTTGTAGCACTTTTCATATAAAAGTTTTTAGAACAAAATGCTTCACATAAAAAGTAAAGTGAAATAACAATAAATTACATAAAAAGTAGAAAGTTGCATACAAATGGAAATAAAAAGAGAGAAAACAGAATTAAAGAACTGAGGTTGACTGAGGAAATGGTAAAACTAATTATATTAAAAAATAAGAAATTAGATTTAAAATACTATAGGGAAAGGAAGGTAAATAAAAAGATGAATCAATATAATTAAATTTAAATAATGATATGGTAAAATTAGATAGCCTAAAACCAGATGTGTCAAAAAGACCCCGTCCACCCTCACAATCCACATACAACACACACACACAAAATTAATTAAACTCACAAACACATAAAAAGGAAATTCTAAAACAGATAAAATTAAAGAACTGAGGAAGACTAAGGAAGTGCTATCTTTAACTAAAAGTGAGGAAACACACTAGCTATAACTTAAATTATTATTAAAAATCATAAGAAATTAGATAAAAATACTATAGAGAAAGGAAGGTAGATGGAAAAATTGATCAGTATAATAAAAATTAAATAAATAATATGGTAAAATTAGATAACCTAAAACCAGATGTGACATTAAAGCAGCTAAAAGTAGGATAGTACAAGGAAAAGCAGCACAAAGAGAATAAAATTCCAAATAATAAATCTGAACTAGAATACAGAAATAAAGTGGATTAAGGAATTCAAATAAATTAAAAGCTAATAAGAAACAGCAATGACCATAATCAGCTAAAAGCCAGACTGTAAAAGTAGGTCTTGAGTTTGTTTTAAAAATATGAAAGAAACTGTTTTGGTTCATGAAGTATTTCAGTGCATGTTTATTTTTTGGGTGCCTCGAGTGTTTAAGCATCTCGTGTCCTCGTCAGTGCTGTGACCTAGGGTACCACTCCAGTCTGAGCCGGGCTCTAAGGACCTACCTATCCGCCGAACTCAGCCTTGAAGCCTCCAGGAGGGCCGGCCTAGAGGTGCTGGAGGGGGCCGTGGAGAACCTGGACCCGGCCCGGGACCGTCAGCGCCTGCTGGGTCTGTACCCCACCGCCTTCTGCCCCCCACAGCGATTTGGATTCCAGGCCCACATGGGAGACGAGGTCGGTGTCTATCAGATGTTAACTGTTGTTTAAACCTTTTCACTTCAACCTCTTCAGCCCCAAAGTACCTGATTTTAGGAATGTTCCCAACAAAAACACAACAAAAAGTGAACTGTTTTCCAAATCCTCGCCTGAACATGTTGTTATGAAACCTCTCTAATGTTGCTCTGCATCACTCTATAACAACAGTCCTTTGCATAGATGACGTAGAAATATTTTATTATTCATTTTTAGAGATTTACAGCCACTCCAGCATCATTTCCAGGAGATATTCACAATAAAAATGTGGGTTTTTTTAATGAAAATCAACTTCACTTTATCGATTGTCCCTTAAAGAGTGACTTGGTGTGCAGCAGTTAGTCACAAAACACTCACAATAAGACAGTAAACTCACATTACAAACCATAACATAACATATAAAAACAATTATGACATTAAACAGTAGAAACACAACATGTCCAATCCAAACAGAGGCATGAGGTCAGACAGACGGGTCCCTGCTTAAATGGCTTCATAGCAGAGAATTTTCATTCTTTGTTATTTGAGCCATTTTTGCCGCTGTTTTCCCTCATGGTGACTGACTGATTCTGTCGTACCTCCCACAGGTGAACCAGATCGCGTCCCAGCCGCAGGTCCAGGCCGAGCTCACCCTCCGCCTGACACAGCTGCAGACCCGCCTGGCATCGCTGAAGATCGAGAACGAAGAGGTCAGACTCCAAACTCTGTCCGCAGCTTTACTGCCTGTTCGAGATAAACTCTGCTTCAGTTTAGTTTATTTTATTAAGGAACATCTCTTCAATTAAAAGTAACAAGATGAGCAAAAATTGAGAAAAACAAAAGATCACAAAATAAATAAGAACAAATTAAAACAGACTGCAAGAGTATGCTCCAGATTTTCAGCATTTAGGCCCCAAGGCTGGTCCCTCTCCCTTTCTCTTTTTTTGTTTAATCTTCCAACATCAAAATTTAAGCCTCAATTTCATAATGTGTAATGGGAGGAAATGATAAAGGTGTTGCAATTTCAAAGTGGTCAGAGTATGAAAAACTCTTGATATTTTCGGGAGAAACAGCATAAAGAATAAAGCAGATTAATTTCCGCTCACATTTGAGCTAAAACGTGAACACATTATACTAAAACGTGCGCATGATATATTAAAACATGCGCTCTAAATACTTATCCGTGCACATGTTTTAGCTAAAACGTGTGTATGAGATACTAAAACATGTGCATGATATATTAAGACATGCGCACAAAATACTTATCTGTGCGCATGTTTTAACTAAAAACAGCGCACGTGATACTAAAAAGTGCGCATGATAAATAAAAACGTGCACTCGAAATACTTATTCATGCTCATGATATATTAAAATGTGCACTCGAAATACTTATCCGTGCACGTTTTAGCTTAAACGTGTGCACGAGATACTAAAACGTGCGCATGATATATTAAGACATGCGCACAAAATACTTATCCGTGCGCATGTTTTAACTAAAAACGGCTCATGTGATACTAAAAAGTGCACATGATAAATAAAAACGTGCACTCGAAATACTTATTCATGCGCATGATACATTAAAACGTGTGCTCGAAATACTTATCGGTGCACACGCTTTAGCTAAAACATGCACACATTATACTAAAACGTGCGCATGATATATTAAGACGTGCACACAAAATAGTTATCCGTGCGCATGTTTTAACTAAAAACGGCGCACGTGATACTCAAAATATATAAAAATGTGCACTCAAAATACTTATTTGTGCGCATGATATTTTAAAATGTGCGCTTGAAATACTTATCCGTGCACATGTTTTAGCTAAAATGTGCGCACAAGATACTATAAATGCTATAAATGCTATTCCTTTGCTTCACGGTTGAGTTAGACAGGGCTGGACTGGCCTGGATACTCAACTTTGGGAACAAGACAGTTAAAACTAGAGCAAATTTGTATTATTCGGACACGTCTTAGAGCACCGGGCTGTAAGTAGCGATATATAGCCGGCTACACAACTACGATATTAAGTTTTCCAAAAATTGCTTGTTGTCACACATCAAAAACTACCGCTACATAACTAGAAAGAGATACATTACCTCGTTACTTTGCATCCTGTAAGTTGTTGAAAAAAGAAGTTGTGAAGCTATGCAGAGTTCTGAGGAAGGTCCGAGCTGCATTTATTAGCATCACAAAAACAAAAACAAATGCACGCTATAACTTGGGTCACGTCGCGTGCTCATGAGTAGCAGAGTCTTTATGTCGCCGGAAATAGATTCTCCTCATAGCACCTTTAAATCGAGTGCACATTTTATCTTAAATGTACACAGGTTTTAATATATCGTGGGCACATTTTAGTATATCATGCGCATGTTTTTTTTTTTTTTTTTCTCCGTGGCACCTTAGGGGCTCTGTAGTTTTTGGACTTTTGGCACAACTTAAAAAAAACTCTACCTGAAGACCTGAGGGCTCTCACAGGTTCATATGATAAAACAAAGCAGAAAAATTGCCTCTGATCTAGACTGTTAGAAGAGATTTAAAAACTAATAAAAGAACCTTAAAATCAATTCTAAGGATACTTGATATGATACTTGTCAATTATCAATCAATCAAACTTTATTGATATTGCACTTTTCCTACAACATATGGTACTCAAAGTGCACAATTAAACCTGACTAATTCCCTGTGGACTGGTAATGTCTCTGCTTTCACCTCAGATTGTCTAAAAATACGTTAAAATAATAATAATAAATACATTTGATGAGATGTAAGTCTCACCTGCAGCGTCCAAACTCCTCCCAGATTATGTCTTAATGTTTTGTCCCAAATTTAACAGAGCTGTGATAATTTATTCAGCTCTAAGTGGCGATAATGCAGCAGATGTATCCTCTAAAAATAAACATCCTGGAGCTGCAGCGGGGCCGTCCTGTCGTTGTTGTTGTCATTATTGTTCCTGTTGTGGGTCGGGCTGGAGTGTTTGTGTGCACTCGGGGCAGCTGTTGACTGGCCCTGAAGGACATAAAAATGCTGAACGAGTCTCAGATTAATGAGCTGCATCTGCAATGCTCAGCGATACACACTCATAGGCTCTGATTATCACCTACAAATAAAAACTCTCATCCTGCTGTAAATACAAACAGTCTGCATATGAAGGAGCCGTTAAGACAAACAGCAGCTGAACTGGAGCACAATCCATCACTCTGAGTGGAGACTGAAAGCGTGACCTGAAACAATTTAAATCCATAATTCATAACCACTGATCCATGAAGCCATGTACAGTAATGAAATATACGGGCACGCTCAGTCAATCGAGCAGACGTACGGAAGATGGAGGCTGCCAGAAGAGGAAAATTACAAATAAAAACAAAATATAAAAGGAATTGTAAATGCCATTAATATCTCAATCAATCACTCAGTCTTTACTTTTATGGCATCAATTCATAACAAGTGTCATCTCAAGGCACGTTATAGTAGAGCAGGGTAAATCCATACATGTGCTTATAAAAAAAAACATCATTTGCTCTGCTATTAAGCTCCTTAACACAGACCACACCCGTTTAAATGACTTTTATTTAGTGATTATTTATTTCCTCTTTTTTTTTTTTTTTTTTACTGTATTTACCATTTTGACATTGTCTTGTTTTTTTGCCCCACTTGATTTATATTTTAATCTTGTCTTATCTTGCTCTACACTTTGCTTACATAGGCTACTTATAATCTTTGGACACTCCCTCTGTTACATCTTTAACTAGAAAAGCACTCCAAGAGCACAGACCTCCGCCAGCACCACAGTCCTCACCCATATTGTGATTTTGACCATAAATATTAGTCCTACCTTTATTTCATGTAAATATTTAGATTCCTAGGGTGCTGGTTTGGCGGAGTGGTTCGCATCAAGGCACCCCATGTACTTGCTTCTGCCGGTCCAGGTTAGAGTCCCACCTGTGACCAGTTTGCAGAGTGTCCTCCCCTACTCTCTCTCCCCCTTTCACAAGCCTATCCACTGCCTCTCTGCTATCAATAAAGGCACAAAATGCCCCAAAAGTACATTAACAAAAAAACAAAACAAATTTAGATTCCTTGGTCATAAAAACATGCCATTAGCAATTGGATTCACAATGATATCTATTTTATTTCAGTAGTTATTCACCAAAAATCGCATTTTTCGACATGGCAGATCCAGACAGTGATCCGAATCTCTCCCCAAATCAAGTAATTTGTTCGTTTTCCCAATCCGGACATTTCATGAAAATTTCATCGAAATCCACCCATAACTTTTTGAGTTATGTTGCTAACAGAGAAACAAACAAACAAACTAACAAAAAATGATTTTAATCGATTTTTCCCTCCCTAAAAGAAACAAAACTCCCAGTGATATAAAAATGAAACAAATCAAGTTTTGCCTTCATGTTGTCTAAATGTTTCCCTCTTACAGTCAAAGTCTGGGTCATAAAAGGTTGATTATGTAGTATAAACGTAGGCAGGTTTGTCTACATAAACACTAAAAGGCTGAGGTATTTTTTACAGTATTAGCACGAAACTCTCTGATCAATATATAATCTACTTAAGTAACAAGTACAAGCCTATAAAAGTGCTTGTGCAAACCCCACAAGGCCGACCATCATGAAAATTGTATTTTTTTTTTCAAAAATTGCAACTGGTTACAATTGGACTAAGGCAAGACAAAAAAATCTCGATTTTTAATTTTTTAAATCTTTTGCAGAAAACAATTCGAATTAATCAATTTAATCGATTTTTTGCCCAGCTCTAGATCTAAATGTTGATTTTGATTACTTTTTGATTAATTTCCCAGCCCTAACCACTGTATTTGAAACTCTAAAAGCCCATCTTTGTCTGGTTTTCCTTTATTCACCTTTCTGTAAAGTATTTGTAACACCATCCAGTGGATAGTGCTGCTGTACATGAACACAATTCTTCAAAAACAAGAGAAAAAGAAATATTTTTTTGGCTTTTCATATATTTACCAGATACTCTAATAGTCATAATTCAGTTGACTAAATATCTCAATTTGCTCTCTGTGACGTTTCCACATGATGCCGTGAAACAACTAATAAATTGTTTGAAAATGAAATGATCCATTCATGCCCAGGATAACCCTTAACTGGCAAGTCAACCAGCAGGTTGACCTTTATATCTGCCTCATGATTGGGTAATCTGAAAATAAAACTTGAAATGTTGCTAAATGAGGAGGCAGGGGCACAATTTTACCAACAAATACTTTGTTGAAAATTAATTTCTTTGTTTGGAAGTCAAAGGGTCAAAGGTAGTGCGCGCACATACGAAACAACATCATAAACAGCAGCTGTGTCCGACTGCTGAGCATCATGTGTGCTGCTAACTATTTGTCCTCCAACAAAATGTGGATTTGCTGCGTGAAAACTCTGACCAGCGGAGATGCATTTGTTATGGACAGTACAAACTTACATTGCCAACTTACTGGCATGCACGCTGCCATGTTTGTAGTCATTTCCGTGGATCTGTGTGAACAAACATCATTATAAGATCTTCTCCCTGTGAACACATAATGCTCTTGTAGTTTACGTAACCCTCTCTCCTCCTACAGGTGAAGAAGACGTGGGGCGCAACTCTGACCACCCTGCAGGACATGACGGTGCTGGACGACTACGACGTCTCCCAGAGCTTCACCCACAGCCCGTCCTCCGAGTCTGTGAAGTCCAGTGTGTCTGACGGCTACCTGAACAAACCGAGTCTGGCCAAGAGACGAGCCAATCAGCAGGAGACGGAGCTCTTCTACTTCAATGTGAGTGAAAGAAAGGTTGTCTCAAGGTCACATTCTTCAGCTGGGAAATGGTATTAATGCCTTACTTTGACTAAATGTTGCGCATGCCTTTGAGGCAAATTTTCGCCATTCACACCCAAAAGTGGCAAGAGGAGGAGGCAGGCCTGTCTCCTTGATCCTTGATCAACCATGGTGTTCCTACAACCACTGTCTCCCTCCTGTTCTCCAAAACAAGAGGCCAGATGTTCCAGAAAAGTAAAAAATTATGAACACATCCGTCTGATGATCCATAACATCCATGTAGGCTGACCAGATATCAGTTCATTAGATGTGGGATGAAGACTGTGTTTATGCGGAACAATGTGGGACACTGTCTGATACCAATGCATCGAGGTAGTCTAAAATAACTTAAAAAATATTAAGCATTTCTATTCTGCCCATGATCTTATATCATTACTAAACTTCTGCCATCTGGTTGATCACAGAAGTATATTCATTGACTGGGAAGTCTCCTTTTGAGCAACATGTTTTTTGTGAGTCTCACACTGTCTGTGCCTTTTTATTTTTGTATTCACTCCGTGTAAAACGGAGAATTGGCTCGAACAAACTTCATACAAAACTTTATGGGACTCGCCTTGGACTGGTTTCACCGAGGGGTAGATGGTTTCCCAGTGTTTGCTGGAGCTGCATTTCCTTTTCGTAGCCCTGTAGGTCCTGTTGTCCTCCCTGTCCTCCTTGTCTTGTGCTGCATGCCGGTGACGTTTGGAGCTGATTTGTTTCTTTTTGGTGTGTGCGCCCTTGAGCTGTGTCCACGTCCGAGTTTGATTGACATGATCAGATAGCCCGCCCCTGCCCCTGGTGACAGCCCTCACTACTTCCACTACTACACACAGCCTGAGAAATGCCATATTATTAAACGCGCAGTGCAAAACTGGAGTCTGACTATCAGTAACAATGCAGGACACCGGCTTAATTTGCAGGACATGTGAAAAGTAATGACAGTGCGTGACTGTCCTGCACAAAGCGGGACATCTGGTCACCCTACATCCATGATGGTGTCACCAGAGTATGGCCGTTGACCCCAATTTTCTCTCTCCCCGGCCGATTCTTTCTCTCTTTGGCACTCTGGAAGTTCTTCCATGGGGTTTAAAAATATTATCTCTCACATTGACTCACATTAAGACACCACTAGGAAGTCAGAAAACACATCAAGAGCCAGCTGGGTCAAGTCAGGACAGGTATGGGAGTCAGCTTGGCCCTTGGCCTTGTCGTCCTCTTCCCTGTATTTCTCCTTACTCACCAGTTCAAGTCCAATCCAAACATACTTGGAAGTTGGTTTGGTAGCTGGAAAGATGCAAGCTGACTTCCTGAAATATTCATTTTTATTCTTTCTTTTTTTAATTGCTCTTTTTTAGAATTGACATACAGATAAGTAAACATGAAAAAACAACAAAATAATCAAAGCACGGTGCAAGAACATTGGTACCAGTCCACATCAAACTAAATGTCCAGACCGGTGAAAATAATAATAATGATGATGATGATAATAATAATAATAATAATAATAATAATAGTTATTATATTATTGTTGTTATTATTATTATTATTAATATTATTATAACAGTTATAATAATAAGAAGAAGAAAAGAAAAATAATGATAATAATAATAATAGTTATTATATTATTATTATTATTATTATTATGACAATTATAATTATAAGAAGAGAAGAAAAATAATAACAATAATAATAATAACAACAATGAAAATACTAAGAAAAGAAAAATAATGATAATAATAATAATAATAATACTAATAGTTATTATATTATTATTATTATTATTATTATTATTATTATTATAACAATTATTATAAGAAGAAGAAGAAAAGAAAAAAAAAGAAATAATAACAATAATAATAATAATAGTTATAATATTGTTACGACGACAACAGGAAGTGACTTAACGGGAAGTGAAGTCACTTCCTGTTGTACAAATAATGGAGGCTAATGTCGGTTAACCTGTGGTTACTCAGTTAGACTTGGAAAATCTGCTCTCCTCATAGGTTTACTTCATAGAGATTGTCTTTGACAAGGTTCATGTCACACATAAGTGTTAAATGTTACATCTGTCAGGTATTATTTAATGTGAAACAACAGTCTCAGGGTAGTTTAGCTAGCGGCAAGCGGCCGTTAGCTGCTACGGCTAACAGCTATTTACTGTTGTTTGCCCTTGTCAGCCAAAAGCCGGAGCAGCTAACAGCGAACCGTTAGCCACTACATTTAGCCACTACATATGCTACGTCAAAGCAGTGCTGCTTGATATGGATTGGTCTGCAATGAGTATGTTCAGCCAAACGATCGTCCAATCACAAGCTGCTGTTGTAGTTGAAGGTTCTGCCCCTGAAAACATTTTCGCAGGGCTCCTCCCCAGATGGATTAGTGAAATATTTTCAATATGGAACTGTCCATCTGGCGTGTCAGGTTATGATAAGACTTGGTCCAGGTGAAAGTTTGTCTAACAGAAAGTGGCCTACCATCAGTTAGCGTGAGAGGGGGCTTTTCTGAAATGGTGGATTAGCCAACAAACCAGTGGCAGTTTTAGGGGCCCATCATGTTGCTGAAGGTGGCATCAACACTTTGTTTCAGCTGGAGATTCAACCCTCGATTCTCCAAATATGTGACAAACTGCTCAAACTCTGAGCCACAGAAGCTCAAGTTAAAACTTAATGAGTAATTCACCAACTCTCGAGGTAGCTTGGTTACCAAGGTGCATCCATAATTCACAGCAAATGTAAAATTAATCCGGAAGCTAAATTTGGCTCTCTAAAACCATGCTTTAGATGAAATATACATGTCAGAAATGAGCGGCGAAGTCCTTCAAGTTTCCTTTATCACTCATGAACTTGCTGTGATGTGGAAGCTTCCCCAGCAGGTCTTGATTTGACTTTGATTTGACTTTGATTTGACGACCTTATCATGTTGCACATTGAGGTATGTGTTGAATGAATCATCACCTACGCCTCCATTTTTCAATCCTTAGAAATTCCGTGAGTACCTGGAGGGGAGTAATCTTATTTCCAAACTTCAGGCCAAACACGACATCCTGAAGAAAGCCTTAGCCGAGGGTAAGACCTTTCGTAAACTCTCAGTTATTTGTTTTCTGTTTTATACATTTCACAGCACACACAATGAGCCTGTCTTTCTAAATCGTTCATCTCTGTTTCTTCTTTCAGGATATAAAGCTGACCTCCTGACTACCAGGTATTATTCCTTCATATCGCAGTTGGCATCATTTCCTCACCTTTAATAATAAGTGTTACTTTGCCTCCTACCCTCTTCACTTTGAGCTCCGTGAATCTGAAACACTCCTCTTTCTCATTACAGTCGTGGGCGGAAAAACTCCCACAGCAAGCACCAGGTAGAGTTTCACTTCCCGGCTTCACCGACTTTCTCTGTGGGTTTGAAGGAACCAAGGGATGTAATTTAAACTCCTGATAATCACACCTGCAGCTTCAAACTTCTAGAATAGTCTCATTGTCTATATTTAGTCTTAATAGCAGTTTAAACTCAGATGGGAAACACAGAAGCTGTTGATAACATAACCTGAGTCTTTGTTAATTGTTGCACCAGTGTGACAAGCTTGAGAGGTAATAATGAGGAATGATTTGGGTGGATTTGCCCTGAGTTTTGCCTGTCAGGCTTATATAAGGCATGATGCAACCTGTAAACTGAAATTCAGACATCTCCAGTGCAGGATAAAATCCAGAAAAACAAACATTATTGACATTTGGATCATTGTTAACATTTTGAAATATCAAGTGTTACATTTGGAGTGCAGTGCAATGAAAGGAAGGAATTATTGTATTTATTTATTTATTTTGTCACTTAAGTTTCAAGTGAATTTCCACGTCTTCATGTAGACATTATAAAACCAAAGAAGACAATTTTTTGAAGTTCAGTCTTCAGCAAGTTTTAGTTCAAAGTTTAGATCATCATGTGATGTCTTTCCCTTTCTTCAGGTCTTGTCACTATGGTTAGTCCTGAGTAATGTCCATTTCTCCAGGAAGGGGCTCTCTTACTGGACAATTTGTTTGTTTCACTGCCTTTTTCTGTTATTTTACGCACAAGAAATACAACGTTTTTTGGTGTTAATAACTTAATTTGATTCTGGAAAGAAAAATAATATCATCAAATAGGCATAACCATGGAAAAACAAGCAATAAACAAGTTGATTTATTAATTTGTGAATTATTTTACAGGATTCAACCAAAGCCATACCTTTACTTGTGGAGAGCTGTATCCGCTACATCAACCTGCATGGTGAGTTTCAACTGAACGTCAAGAAAGTAGGAATTAAAATGTAATTTTGGGTGCATTTAAAGTCTCTAAATGTGACATTTTTACTCTCTTAAGACCCAACCCTCGTGTACTCTTGGGAAAAAAATATCCCTTTAGTTTTTGGGGGACAAAAACATCCAGTCAAATAAACTGCTTTGAAATACATCAGATATTTTCTGTCAAATTCAGTCCTGATTAGAACTATGAGATATTTTGTTTTATGAAAGAATTTTAATATTTTGAAAGTCTAATTTCATAAATTGTGTTAATATTAAAAAGTACAATGATGAAACACACACAAAATGACTTATCTTTGATAAAATAAGTGCTTGGAGGTTGTTTACCTTTTATCACAGTCTTGATTTTTCGAAGTTTAGTGACAACATTCAGTCAATTAATTCAACTTTATTTATGCTTTACATTAACAGAGAACAAATACAAGAAAGTATGTGCAAAAAACATAAATAACAATCAAAATGAGAACAAACAAACCCAAATCAAGCAAAAAAAAAATCAGGTACTTGGTTTAATGATATTGATTTTGGTGCATTATTAGTTTTTGTTCAGTAACAGGGTGTGGTTTCTTCCTACAGTGTATTTTTGACCTATTAAAATGTTTAATTCAAATTTCTAAAATGCGTATTTAATTAAGATTCTTCATAAAAATCATTCTGTATGTTACAATACAGAGCATGTTCTGGCCAAAGTTGAAACATGTAGTAGAAAAAGATTAAATAGACATACATATGCCTTGTAGGGTGCTGGATCAAAAAAATTCACCTGAAAAGTCAAAAAGATCTGAACATCAAAAAGAGCACCCTTCAAGAATTTATTTGATAAACAGTGACAGCCCTTCCTCAGATTTAACCAAGCAGTTATTGAGTTGCCATTTCCAAACCTCTCTAGTTTTCAAATAAATTGTTGAATTTGTTGAACCCTCATGTGCCCTCATCGACAGCACATGAGGGTTAAACCTGTTCATATAAGTTCGTTTTGTAATTCACTTTTTATTGCTTTTTGAACATTAACAATAATGCAAAACGTATAAACAATAAGAGAAAACAGAACAAAAATAAAGTGTATTAGTAAAAATAAAGAAAAAACAGCTGTTAGACTTTTTTAAAAAAGCAATAATCGGTACAAGCATTTACAGGGTTAGCATTAGCATTAGCAGTGTCCATCACATCTCATCTGTTCACACATTGGCAATGTCGTCCACATTTATTTCATCATAACCTCCCATCACATTTGGCTTTGGAATCTTAATCATAGAATCATCTTGCATTCACATACATTTCATACCATACACATATATATATATATATACAATAAATATACAAACCTAAACATAACAATATCCCTTTCCTCAAAGTACTATGTTTATAAAAGGGCCCCATTTTTTCCAAAATACCTCTTGTCCATTATTCAATTTTAAAATTAATTGCTCGTAACTAGCTATTTTGGTTATTTCTGTCAGACATTCATCAAATATGATGACAGTTCTTGTTTCCTAATGTCTAAAGATAATCCTGCAGCCTACGATTAGGGCCAGTCTACATCTTATAGTCTGCTGGGTCGATAAATGCTCCCCCTCTGTGATTATACCCAACATGCAAAATCCAGGGCTCTGAACCAAGTTTGTTCTGAATATTTTATTAAGGAGTAAACATGTTCTCCCATTAAATCTGTGTCCTCTGGCATTCATATAACATGTTTAAGTGTACCTCTGTTGTTTTCACATCTCCAATACTAATCAGAACCCCTCAATTTAAGTTGAGCCATCTTAAAGGGGGTCCTGTAGCTTTTATGAAAAACTGATTTGCTATTTTTCCCTTAAACTTTTATCATGAATTTGTCTTTATTATGACATGTGCTCTTGGCCAGGTCTAAATGGGATTTACCTGGTTAAATATAGGTTAAATAAAATAAAATAAATAAATAATAGGCTAAAATATGAGACGTTATGATGTCGTACCTAAACTGTACCTCGCTGGAATTCTCTCTCTCCATCAGGTCTCCAGCATCAAGGAATATTTCGGGTGTCAGGGTCACAGGTGGAGGTCAACGACATCAAGAACTCCTTTGAGCGGGGTACGGTGCTCTCCTGAAGGGTATGATGTCAGTAGACGAATGTGGATGTGGTTTAACATGACGTGTTTTTAATCCAGGGAACGACCCTCTGATCGACGAGGAGAGCAACCACGACATCAACTCTGTAGCTGGAGTGTTGAAGCTTTACTTCAGAGGCCTGGAGAACCCGCTGTTTCCCAAGGACCGCTTCAACGACCTCATCTCCTGTGTCAGTAAGTACCGCTGCATCTTATCAGGGTGGCAATCACAGTGCATGGATCTAGAGGTCTTTGTTACACCTCTGGCTCAAAAGGGGCAACATGATCCAGGCAAAGGCTTCAATCAGGAAGAAACAGAGTTTACTACTACTTCTCCAACCAAAAAGTGGCCCCATTTACATGGGTAGTTTTCCTCAATCTGATTGAAATCGATCGGATTAAGTGAATCTGATTCGATCTGTATACATGAACTTTGAGTGAAGAGATCCATGTTCAGTCCACGTTTGCGTGGCCCCAGCTGAATTTGATTGTATTTGTTTTTTTGACATGCGCAGAAGGTCACTCTGCCACAACCTGCAAATGTGTAAGAGAAGAAGAGGTGCACTTCCTGCTTCCTGTTTACCTCTAGAAAGATGGATCCACGTCGTGGAACAATCCTCTCTATCAACCCAATCCGCTCCACTCAGCCGTTTACATGAATCATGGAGCAGATTATCAGTCGACGGAGACTATCTCTTACAATCTGATTCCGAAATACAATCAGATCCGAGTGAATCAGAATGGCTAAGGTGTTTACATGAGACATTTCTAATCTGATTGACCTTTCAATGTGATTGTAAATAGGATTTTTTGACCAATGTAAACAGGGCCTGTTGAACTAGAAAAGCACTCAGAGAGCTCAGACCTCCGCCAGTACCACAGTCTTCACCCATATTGTGATTTTCACCATAAATATAATTCCTACCTTTATTTCATCTAAATATTTAGATCCCTTGACCATGAAAACATACCATTAGCAAATGGATTCATAGTGATATCGATTTTAGTTCAGTAGTTATTCACGAAAATCAAATTTTTCGTCATGGCGGATCAAGACGGTGATCCGGATCATTCCCAAAATCTAATCATTTGTTCCTTGTCCCAATCTGGACATTTTCTGAAAATTTCATCAAAATCTGTCCATAAATGTTTGAGTTATCTTGCTAACAGAGAAACAAACAAACCAACTAACAAAAAAACAGATAGCATAACCTCCTTAACCTTGCATAGCAGATGGGCCTGCCTGATTCAGTTCCTGAAATCCTGCAGATCCAATCTTGTAGCGCTCCGTTGACCAATGGATTCACTCGGCTAAAATTTTAACGGCCCAATCAGGGAAGAGAGGCGGGTGCTGTAGAATGCGGACGTGACGACAACGGAAGTTGAAAACCGGAAGTTGAGAACAGACATGCTGATTAGCATATTGTCCTCATGGCTACTCAGTGAAACTTGGCGAAATCTGCCCTCCTCAGAAGTTTACTAGTAGGGATTGTCTTTGACGAGGTTCATGTTACATATAAGTGTTAAAGGAAAAGTTCGGTTCCTGCAGCTTTTACATTGTTTATAGAATGAAGAACAACAATATACTCACCAGCGGACAATATAATGGTAGCCTGTAGGGCAGTTAGCGCCGCTCCTAAAACTGCATCGTCCAAAAACTCCTGCACCAATATTCCATCATGATTTCCTCGAATGGACCGCCATTGCAGCCTGTGTCTCTCCACACAGAGAAACAACCTCTGAACTAACCAGAAGACCGGGTACCTAGCATGTTCAGTACTCTGAAGCGATCGCTTCTTCATTTCTAGATCCTTATCTATATACTGTGGCTCCAAACTGTAGGACACCCATCATATTCAAAGTCCTCCTCCACAACATCTTCATCCCATAGATATTCGTCCATTTTGCCCACTGGAAGAAGAAAGTTGATGTAGCTGCGGTCTTCCCCTGAAGCAATGAGCGCACTGCGCATGCGTCAACGGCATGTAAACAAACCGGAAGTTGAGAACAGACATGCTGATTAGCATATTGTCCTCATGGCTACTCAGTGAAATCTGCCCTCCTCAGAAGTTTACTTGTAGGGATTGTCTTTGACGAGGTTCATGTTGTATATAAGTGTTAAATGAATCATCTGTGTGGTACGATTTAGTGTAAGACGATAGTATAAGGCCTTTAGCCGTTAGCAGCTAAGTTAGCGGCTAACAGCTAACAGTCATTTACTGTCGTTAGCTGTTAGTGGCTAAGTTAGCGGCTAACAGCTAACAACAGCTAACAAAAAAGTATGCTACTTTTTTCTTTATTCTTTATTCAGCCATTTCAAGTAACAAACAGGCACATTTTGCATCATACAGTCTTCAAAAATCACTGAGCAGCATCAGCAGTCAATATAAACAAAATAATAAAATAAAATGAATATATAAAAGAAAAAAAATAATGACAAATCCAATGAAAACATTGCTTCATTATATGAGGCAACCCTGCTTGATGTGGATTGGCCTGTGATGAATGTGACGAGCAGAACTATTATCCAATCACAAGCTTGTGTTTTTTTTTTAAACGTTCAGCCCCTGAAAACAAATTTAAAGGGCCCCTACCCAGATGGACTAGTGAAATATTTCTATATTTGGAGCTGTCCATCTGGCTTGTCAGGTTATAACCTCCTGGCAGAGGTAATAAAGTTTTGACAAGGAAGTTAATCAGTTAACCTTGCTCAGCAGCTGGATCCCTCTGATCAATACCTGTAATCAGGCAAATCCATCTTGCTGAGCTCCAATCTACTATGTTTGTGCTCAGGTTAGCATAGATGCTAACACCTTTGTTATTAACCAATGGGTTCAATAAATTTTAACTTTATGCATAAGACTATAGTACAATTTAATACAATAAATCAAAAATAAATTAGAAGATCCTGAAAAATAGCATCAAGAAATCCAGTAAAAACAAGAACATGTATTTTGTAATTGCAAAATAACCACTGTGTTTAACTTAGCATGTTCTACAACTAAATTAAGTAAATGAAAAATAAATTAGAATGGACTAGTTGTATCAGAGTGTTTATCTCTGAGATTTCAGATGCAGGCCTATATAATCCAATATATATATATATGTATATATATATATATTTTTTTTTTTTTTTTGCTGATATCGGACCGATATCTGATACCAATATCAGATTGGGACATCCCTACCATGAAGCACCCATACCTGGTTCACTTCCTTAGGGGCAGTTTTTATTAGAAAATGTATTTACCAGCACCATGGGCCTAGAGCAACCCCATTATAAAACACGAACTATCCCTTTAACATGCAAAATCCAACACTCTAGCCGTCTGTCAGCCTCTGATTCCTGCCTGTGATGATTTTTTAGCAGAAATGTCACTTTGAGAAACACTAGACACTTGAACATTTGTGCCTCCCCCATCTGCACTCGGGCTGCTGCCAAGAGTTTCATTAAAGAAGTTGGAGTAGTAAAGACTTAATCCTGCATGTCTGCAGCCCACACACTTCATTTCCTCCTTCATTCCTCAGCCTTTGTCTCCTCTAAGTGTCTCTTTGTCTTTCTTAAACTCATCCCCACTCCTGCAGAAACACCCTTCCACCCGCCTCATCTCCTTCAGCGAGGTTAAGTTAAAGACGAAAGGCAATATGTCAGAGCTTTATGATGTTTGCTTTCGCTGCAGGGATCGAGAACATGTACGAGAGAGCGCAGTGCATCCGCAAAATCCTGCTGGGAGTCCCGCGGGCCACGCTGGTGGTGATGCGTTACTTGTTCGCCTTCCTGAACCAGTGAGTATCCTCTCTAACAAAAAGCAGCTCTTGTTGTTAATGATAATCACCCATTTCTTTCCATTTTCCACGAGTTGCTCCCCTCGCCCCACGTGGGTTTAAAGCCGAGGATAAACCTCTTCTGCAGTGAAGTGTGCACTCACGTCGAGATAAAACCGAGCTGGTTTTGACTGTGGCCTCTCAAACAAATATAGCATAAGAGAGGGAGGGAGGGAGTGTGATGTGCAGGTGTGATGTTCGCGCTGCCTTTATTAGCTCCTCATAAAATACATCCAGCCTCAGTGTTATTAAAACATGATCCTCGCCGTCAGCCGGAGTAAAATTATTTTCTATTTCCATCATTTCTTTAACCTCCAGATCCTGTGAAAGCTGGTGGCACCGTCCCAAGAAGCGTTTTAATATCCCTGTTTTATACAGACACTCATTTTGAAGCAATAACTCGGCTGCCAAATTAGAGCATTACGTAATGAGAGATGAGGTTGTAATTGGCAGAGAATCAGCAGAGAAGGGAAAGAAAGCCGAACTGTTTCTGCAGACAAAGAGGATTAAAAGTGTGGATTTCTCACAGACGGGGGCTTCTGTTTGTCTTCTTGTCACTGCATTTGTCTGACAAATTATGAATCAGGGCACAGGCAAAACAAGGAACTCTTTTTAAAAACTTTATTTTATATGATTTCAGTTTCAAACAAACCAATCAAAATTGCATGAATCAGAGAGTCAAGTACATCAGGTAACAATAAGAAGCTGTGCCGAACAGCGGTGTGCAAAAAAACATAAGTAATAATAATAACTTTACTTATATAGCACCTTTTAAAGCAGAAGTTTACAAAGTGCTTTAACAGACAAAACAAAGCCAGAAAAAGCCAGAATTAAATCAACTATCACTTCATCAGAGACCACGAGAGTCAGAGGAAAATGCATGGAGGGTTGTGTTAACTAAAGCAACAAAATGAAAGAAAATAAAATTAAGCTGGTTGGATTGAAACAGCTGGTATAATGCATAATGACAAGGAGATAATAGGACAGAAGATAGACAATGAATTTACAGATACATAGATAAATTTAAGACTGTTGAAGGTTGACAATCAATCAATCTTTATTTGTATAGCACCAATTCATAACAAGTGTTATCTCAAGACACTTTACAATAGAGCAAAAGCTCTTCATTTTATGAATACATATATATGCATAGATACATATATACATATAAAATACACATATACATATATATACAAATATACATCCAACACCCAACATGAATCCATATAGACAATCATGAATCCCTCCATCATGGCGGCAAGAAAAAACCCTCTGTTAGGCAGCAGGAAATCTTAAGAGGAGACAAGTGGACTAAAATAAGAACTAAAGTTAGTGACAGATCCATGAACCATAGACCTGTCGTCTGATTTATTAGAGTTTAGCCTCTTGAGATGCTACATCTGGTTTTCAGGAGGGTCCTCATGTCTGAATGATTGTGGTGATAATTTTATGGAAGCATAATCGATAATATTCTTATTGAAAACAAGAATTTATGGTGGTGACGAACTCATGGGTGCCCAGACCACAAGTGCATCCCTACCATATTTGTCTCCGTTAAGTATAAATGTATTAAAGGCCTCTTGAGATGTGACATCCCATTTTCAAGAGGGACCCCGTAACTATGTGGAGCTAAATATAGATACTATAGATGTATAAACCATGGATATGGAGATCATGCTAATATCTACATTAACAGCTATAATGAGAATGAGAATGGAATGTTCCTAATGAAATGGCCAAATACATTTTATGTCTGTAATTGTAGTTTTTGAGTTACTGACAACATCACATCAGGAAGATTGAAAAGAAGAGGGCAGATAGAGAACTGGTAAAAAGAGAAAAAAAATTAAAATGCTAATAATAAATACTAATTATAAATAAATCAATACATAAAAAAATAAAGTGAAATAAAATAATGATTATGTAAAACTGAGTATGTCAAAACAAGAAAAGAAAGTATAAACAGGAATAAAACAATGAGAAACTGTGAGGAGGATAAGAACAGTAGAACTTAAAATTATAAAACAAGTAAGTAAAAAGATTTTTAAAAAATGAAAAAAGAAAAAGCAAGTCTAAAAAAGTGGGTTTTAAGATTTGATTTAAAAGATGTCACTGATTCAGCTTGCCTTGTCTCCTCGTAGAAACATATGTAACCAAAATAATGAGTATAAACAAACATCCCCCAAAGAAAAAAGCTGCCGTGTACAAATGAAAACGAGGAACTCTTAAATACAATAAGACAGAGAGAAAGAATTTGGATCAACTTTTTTTTTTAACCTTGTCCGTCATCAGGCAGATCCATCATGCCAAGCTCCAATCTACAGCGTTTATGCATAAAATGGAATATATACGATCTCTCTGATGCAAATAAAAAATTACTGAAAATAGATCTGCCCAACATTGGAAAAGGCATAGCCGAGGTGTGGCCCTGCTCCTGAAGCTCTGCTATAAAACACCACTTCAGGTATTTTTTAGAAATGTCAGTGAATAAGTTTGCACTCCACATTGTTTAATGACACTTTCTTCAAAAAAAAAAAAAACAGATTAATTACCATCTTTGCACAGGCAACAGTTTTAGCTTCTTTGTATATTTCAGAGATATTAGAGTGTCATCTGCATAAAGTATGAATCTATTTTTAGTAACAGGAATTATTTGAAGGTTTGACTTTTAAGGGGCAGCAGCCTTGGAGGATTCAATCCTTCTTCTAAACTACTCATCATTATGTATTTGTGTTTTGTTTACAGGCTTTTTCACTTCAAAATATGTTCTAAGAAATTCAAAAAAAGATTTTAACTGAGCCTGCACAGTGGTAAAGGAGGGTCCGCTGTTTTTAACTTTATAATAAAAATAAAAGTCTAATAGTTAAAACAGTCTGACGGCCACAGTCCTGGAGAACAATCACAGGGCTACATCAGATCCCAGCTGGGTCCTGCTTTGAATGCCCACCTGTCTCCTCTCTCTGCAGCCTCTCTCAGTACAGCGATGAGAACATGATGGATGCCGGGAACTTAGCCATCGTGTTCGGCCCCACCCTGCTGCCCACGCCTGAGACTCTGGACCAGGTGGCGTGTCAGGCGCACGTGAACGAAGTCGTCAAGACGGTCATCCTGAACCACGACAACATCTTCCCAGACACCAAGGAGCTGCCTGGACCGGTGTATGAGAAGTGCATGACCGGGGATCAGTACTGGTGAGAATCAGGAGTCACACCTTCGTTCATATCCTGCTGTTTGATTATTGGTTAATCATTTTGGTTTAATTATAATAATCTAATGTTATTTCTATTCTGCCGTGTCACCCTCCATCACATTGACCTCTTGACCCAAGAGTTTCTCCCTTATGAGTTTTACTCTCCCTGAATCAGGATTACACAGCGAGGTTAGGATAAAATATTCTGGGAGCTCGTCTCTAATTTAACTTCTGGTTCCAGATGACATTTTAACCATCAGGAAATTAGAAGATATGATCTGTAATAGACACGGACATTAAGCCAGGCAAAGACAAAGAGAGATGAAGTCTCACCGGGAGAGTTAAGGGAGGGAGAGTTTCTGCGTGAGGTGAATTTAATTTTGACAAAAATTAAGGTGTCACTTTCATTAATGTTTAAAAATAGCCTTGAAACACATAATTCTTATTTGTTAATATGTCTATCAATTTTTTTTTTGTTCTAATTTTATTCCTTGTTTTTTTTTTTGGGGGGGGGGGGGGATTTCATACTGTTTTATATTTGTAATAATAATTTATCCCTGAATTTCATATTTATTTCTTTCCTTTCTCAAATTTGAGTTTAGTTTAAATTGTTTTTTATTTTCATTTAGTTAGGTTTTTTAATTATGAATTTATGTAACATTTATTTTTTAATCTTTTTTATTATTGTTTTTCTACATTTAAAATATTTATCTTTCTGTTTACTTTTATATCTTTATTTGTTGTTTATTCAAGTTTATTTATTTATTGATTAATCCATTTTTTTAACCTTTACATTTTTTAAAACTGTTAATCAGTCTGTGTAATTCATTCCATTTTTACATTTAAGTATTTGATTTTTTTTCTATGTTTTTGTTATTTATATTTGTCCCTTTTATATACTTTTTTAAATCTATTTCATCTTTTTATTGGTTTTATTAATTTAACATTTTCGATTTTTTTAAATTTATTTTCCGCTGATATTTATTTGGTTATGTCTTTTCATTCACAATTATTTTTTCTGATTTATTATTTTCTTGGCATGTCTTTATTTAACTACTTGTTTGTTTGTCCTGTTTTTTTCTTCTTTTATGCCTTTTTTTATGTTCTTATGATCGGTTCTCCATTGTGTTCTGCCCTCAAATGTAATAAAAAGGTTGGAAATACTCCCAGGCACTTTTGACAAAGTCATTGGGACTTTTGTGACCACTCTTCATAATTTTATGTGGATCAACATAATCTCATAATTGCCAAATAACTCATAGCAGATCTTGTAGGGTGACTTTTGCCAAGGGGAAAATAACTGCTTTAATTTGTTGCAGTAAAAATTCCATAAATATCAGAAGAGGAAAAACTTGAACAAAATGATCCAAACTTTACACTCGACTCCGTAAAGAAATAAGTGGTGACAGCTGGTTGTTCATCCATCATTACACAATAAACAGAGACACCCACTCTCTAATTAAATGTGTTTTAAACTGCACCAGCTCTCCGATATGTGAATGAATGAAGGCAGTGAAGTCGGAGTGAGGATGGGCCTGCAGAATCAGACTTTAACTCTTCTATCGAGGAAGGACTTGGAGTTTTTCTAATGAAGACGAGGCTTTGGAAACTTGATCAGGCTCATTTTCTCTCCTCTCCTCCCTCAGTCTCTGCGTACAGTTTGTTTCTCTCCCCTTCATCTCAAACCAAACTCTCTGCTGAAGCGGCACCGTTGCATAAACATTCTCTGAATAGCAGCCTCGTCTCCATCTGTGCGTGCGTCCTCCTCCCTTTGTTCCCATGTTGAATGGACAGTCTTTAAACGCCCCTCTCTCTTCTTCTTCTTCTTCTTCTTCTTCTTCTTCTCTCCCCCCTGCAGCGAGAGCCCGTTCAGCGAGCCGGGGGCACTGGAGGAGGCCGAGCCCGACGGCGGCACCGAGACCCAGACCAGCGACGAGGGTACGCCCGACCCCTGACCTTCACACAATCGCCCCCACAATCCCATCCCTTTGCCGTTTCCATGTGGATAGAGGGGTTGCTAAGGCAACAGCAGCCATGGAGACATCTCACATTCCCTCCCTCCTCGCCGCCTTCCTCCACACCCCTCATCTTTGCTCCTCTTTTATCTGAATTAATACTTTCCAACGCTCCTCTCTGATTGGACCAGAGCAAATCCATAGAGACGTTTGATTGACAGCTTCGTGTTCACCTCTATTTCCGTGTCTGGCTCTTATCTTGCCCTCCTATCTCCCTCTCTCCCTCTCTCTCTCTGGCAGAGGGCGAGGCTGTGGAGGCGGTGGCGAGGTTCGACTACGTGGGCCGGTCAGGCCGCGAGCTCTCCTTTAAGAAGGGAGCGTCACTGCAGCTCTACCAGCGGGCATCCCATGACTGGTGGGAGGGGCGACTCAACGGGAACCACGGCCTGGTGCCCCATCAGTACATTGTGGTGAAGGACAGGCGAGTGCACGCCATTCTTTCTCGATGTTTCAAAAGCAGATATTAACACCCCCAATTTCATGACAAAGAGAAAGTTTCTCAGAGAATTTGCTCCATGCTGACATGGTAGCATTTAGGGATCATACAGTTCTAGAAACCAGTTTGATACATGCATGTAAATTACAGTATTTTTAAATTTGAGTACTGACAGCTGTCATTTAGGGTGCTGGTTTGGCAGACTTATTATCATTCTGGCAGACTACCCTCTCCTAACCTCTTTCACAAGCTTATCCAGTGTCTCTTTTCAAACAATAACGGCAAAAAATGCCCAAAACCTCAAATAAACAGCTTTCATTCATTGCTGCCATTTTCTCTGTAGTTCCTTTGAGGCAGCAATATGCACCAACACTCACAACATGAGGAATCTTAATTCGTTTAATATAATGCTTCCAGTTGTACTGGGAAGTTGGGATTTCCAAGTTCCGAGAAGGAAATTGCAATTGAACCGCCCCTGATGTCGGAATTTTCTACTGGATACTCGGGGGGGGGATACTCACCACGCCCGAGTTGACAATAAAAGCTGGCTGCCCCCAGTGTAAACGGTTATTAAGCTCCTGTAATTTTCTGTTTATTTGCACTTCTGACTGGTGTTTATGGCACTAAATCAGTCGTGTAAACAGTATTGTTCAACTTATATTCATGGAAATGCTGCCATAGTGTTATTTACATTCTTAATGTGGAATTTGTTAACTACAACGCAGGGCGTGCTAACGATGGCTAACACAATGGCTAACATTAGCCTGCTACATCAGCACATTTTTTTCGATTTTGTAACAGGAACGCTGATAACTGAGGGATGAAGTCACTCCCACTTCCCTCTTCTGAGGTTAAAGGAATGCAGCATAAATTTCTATTTTATGTCATTATTTGCATCAAGGATGTTTTTTGATTTTCTTTTTTGGCTTAAAGGTAAAATAAAGAACTTGTTTGGGTTTAAAAATAGCTTTTGCCTCCTCAATAACCCCTCAAATTTCAGTGAAAGTGTGCCTTTAACTCTTCAGAATTATTTTTTTAAGAAAGCACTCAAATGGCCAAGATTTTCAAAACTGAACTGAATCAAAATCTTTGAACCAAAAAGCCAAGGCTCAAACCAAACATTAGCTAAGTGTATTGTTGCATATCTAATAGAAGTTTAAAAGTAATCCTTTAATTTATGCATCATCATGTGGTGTGAAACCTGATGATTTAGTGAAATGAGACTGAACAGCAGTCTTGATGAGCTCAAACGTAAAGGATTATCAGTTTTGTGCAAATGCTAACCTTTCTACAATCGGAAGAATCAGGTCCCTAGCGTTGTGAATGTTGGTGCATATTGCTGCTTCTACTCTCAAAGCAAATAATCTGTTAATTTTGTTGAGGCTGCTGCTAGACTGCAGTATCAGTTTTGTTTCTGAGGAGAGAAAAAAAGTATATCAGGATGGGAATTCATTTATTTTGGTTTACAGTGAAATGGCATTAATGCTGAAACTGATTTAAAATTGCATCTCTGACACTTTAATCACCTTCCTTTTCTTTTCTGTTGCTCCGTTTGAACTTAGCAGGACATCTTGACCACATCTACATGCCTCAATGCATTTAGTTGCTAACATGTTATTGGCAGATTAGCCCTTTTTGTGAACAAGCAGTTGCACAAGTGTGCCTGATGAAGTGTCCGTTGAGTGTACACCTGTCATTGCAGTCATTAATATGATTATTTACAGAAAAGGTTTCAACTCAAACCCTCAGATGAGCATAAATAAGGTCCCTGACCCTTTAAGGTGTCTCTTAAGTCCTCGTTGACTTTATCGGCCATCCGGGTGATTGACGAGCTGCGGTGATGGATGGCAGTGGATTTGTGGCTGACTGGACTGCACACCTCGTTGATTAACGGACTTCATGGACCGAGTCACTCTCTAACCGCACGCCATTGATCCCTTAATTGATGGCCGGTGTGTTTGTGTTGGTTCAGCCGATTTGTCCTGACGGAGACTGTCTCCTGTCCGTCCTCAGGGCCGACGCCATGTCCGACACGCTCAGCACCAAGGCGGACAGCGACGGGGGCAGCAGCAGCACCGACGACAAGCGGTCCAGGAGCGAGCTGAGCTCCCCGACGGACATCAGGCCCCCCGAGAACTACAACAGGTCCGTCATGTAAGAAAGACCACTTCCATTCTCACAGGAGGGGCGGGGGCGGGGGTTCAATTCTGCCGCTGAGACTGAAAATCCCATTTTTCATCTTTTTCTCTCACCTCTAAAAATACCTGAGAGCATCGACGTGCTGTCATCACAGCTGCTTCTCATGTGACTCACTTCTGTCTGCAGACTCCGGCGTCACCCCTAAAAATAAAAGATAGAAGAGCTATCGGAGATCACAGATGGAGACCTAACTGTGGAAACTATGAAGAAGTAACTCTCGTGAAGTTCTAGAAAGAGTCCACACAGTTCTGAAGTGCGTCAGATCAGCAGTTTTACGCTTTCAATCAATCAATTTTTATTAGTATCACTCCAGTTTATAACAAGTGTCAGCTCAAGACACGTTAATAGAGCAGGCTGAAGACAAACTCTTCATTTAGAGATACACACATATTCTTATTTATATATAGGTATAAACTATTTGTACAAACGGACACATTTACCATAGTAACGAACCCATGGACGTCCAGATGATAAATCTGTCCTCATCACATTTGTCTCTGCTAAATACAGACTCAATCAATCAATCTTTATTTGTATAGCACCATTTTGCTGAATAGAAATGTATTTAAGGTAAACCCCTTGAGATGTTGAACCTCATTTTCAAGAGTGTCCTCATGTCTATATTATATATGTATTACCAACACAACCATGGATAGAGAGATCAATCTAATGTACTAATTTATATAATATTTTTTACCATGGGTACCTCTTATATTTGCTAATATGTGTGAATAAGCAAACATAATATCTAGTTTAGTACTCAATCGAATGTTATTTACTATCACAGTTCTGTCATGTTGATATTCAGATTGAAAATACTGTTATTAATAGTGTAAATTCTTTGGCTTGTTTATAGTCTCACTTTACTTTTTATTTCCTTTATAAGGATATAAGCTGTCCGCTAATTAGCTTAGCTCAAACACTGGGAGTCAATGGTAAGTGTTAGCCTGCCTCTGCCTACAGTCATCAGATAAACTCTCAAGCAGCTTTAAACGGTCCTGTTTGCTTGTTGTAGCTTCTTTTTATCCCTTAATTTTATATTATCTATTTTTAAACTAACATTAGCACTTTATGTCATTTTTGACCTTCTTACAAACTCATCTGCAGTGCTTTGTGCGTGCACCCTGCATTTTAGTTTTTTTTTTTTTTTAGAATATTTTCTTGTTATTTAGAATCCAAGTTTTGAACATATCAATTCAAATCAAGGCAAAGTAAAGTAAAAAGACAAATATGAGTAAAAGAGAAGAAGAAAAAAAATACAAAAGACATGGAAGTAACACTCGTGTGCAACAGAGAACCAGTGGGATTGGAGTTTTGTCTCTACCATTTCATACTTAAACTCTGACCTAAGTGGTTTGATAAACTCAATCCAGTTTCTACAATTGTCTTCAAATACATCACTCTTCAATCTAAATTTAAAGTCAGTTTTTCCATCGCAAATATATCTTGCATAACATTAAACCAGTCTGTTAATAAAGGTGATCTCTGACGGCCACTTTTTGTTACAGCTTTTTTACAAGCAACCAACATGACTATACAAAAAAGCTTTAGATATACCCTGGATTTGATGTGGCACATTATTCTGAAACAAAATTCTACCATAGTCTTCGAAATTCTTCTCTGATCAACTCCCTGCATTTTGTTTTTTTATGTGTTAGTTTTGAACTTTACAGAAGGGCAAGTCTTAGGCTATGTTTACAGGGAGACTCTGTGACTTAGGCTGCATTTACACAGCACTGAAAACGGTCAAATCTGATAAGTTTTCATTGAGTTTTGGCCTTGCGTTTACACTGAAATGCATTGCATTTTGTCTGAAAATGAAAACTTTTGAAAACGGGCTCAAGAGTGGAAAGTTCCCAAAACGCTCTCCATGCAGCTCCGTGTAAACCGACATCAGAGCATTTCAGGGTGACGTCACCGCATGTGCAGTACTCTTTCAGAAGAAGGCTGCGAGCGCATACCAGGAAAAGCAACAACTTTCTTCCAAGTAACATGTGAGCCTCTTTCCGTGCTTGGTTTGTTATCCAGACAAAACTATCCAGACAGATTTGTCGTCCGAACTGATTTGTTGTCCAGAAAATAAACTCCAGCGTCTCTGTGCGTCTATTCACCATTGTTGTTTGTGAAAAGTTGAAGCAGCGCTGCCTCTATGCAAACCTACGCCGCCATCTACTGAACCGGCATGCACACTACAGCAGGTGCATACGTCTCCAGCATCGTCGTCTGAACGCAGAAGAATTTGAAAATGCAAAGGAAAATTCTTTGCGTCTTTAAGTCAGGAGTGTCCGTGTAAACGTAGACTTAAAATGCTAAGATTTTTCCTTTGCGTAATCAGAGTCAATCCACGTTCAGACGGAGACGCTGGAGATGAATGAAACCACTGTAGCATGCATGCCAGTTCAGTAGATGGCGATGTAGGTTTGCAGAGAGGCAGCGCTGCTACAACACATGTACAAAGAAGAAAAACTTTTCACAAACAACAATGGTGAGTGGATGCACAAGGATGCAGTAGTTTCTTTTCTGGACAAAAAAATCAGTTCAGACAACAAATCTGTCTGGATAGTTTTGTCTAGATAACGAACTGAGCACGGCAAGCAGCACACACATTACTCAAAGCTATTGTTATTCCTGGTATGCGCGCGCAGCCTTCATGTGAAAGAGTACTGTGCATGCTCTCATTTTGGTTTACACAGCACTGCATGGAGGATCGTATTGAAAACTCTCTTCTCTGGACACTGGTTTCAAAATTTTCCAGATTCTGGCACTCTGTATAGAGTTCTCATGTAAACACAAGGCCAAAACTTATCGGATTTGACTGTTAAGGCCTTGTGTAAACGACCCCTTACTCTGAGAATAGATAATGTAACAGAACACTGTACATAAACAAGCCACAACAAGCAGACAGGACCGCTTAGAGCTGCTTGAGAGTTTATCTGATGACTATAGGCAGAGGCAGGCTAACACCTCCCATTGACTCCCAGTGTTTCAGCTAACCTAGCTAGCAGTGGGCAAGCTCTGCCTGTCTCTTCCTGATTACTGCACACACAGTCGAAAGAATGGTGTCTATCTGCTTGTCATGAATTCGAGGCAAGACACAGAAAGATTAAAAAAGTTGCTGTATCCCTTTAAGTAGCAATCTGAGTCTATAAGTGGTCCAGAAATTACTTTATAAAGTTTTTAACCGTTACAGAACATGTGCTGCAGATGTTTATGGCAGCAATCCTTTTTTTCCTCCTATTTCTCAGTGAGAGCTCTAATGCAGCTGTTAACTCCCGTCTTTCCCTGCTGTATTAATCCAAAGAGAAGCTAACCCACTTCACCAAACCAGACCTCCACTCTTTCCTCCTCTGTTGCGTGCTGCTGCCCGTCTCTGTGCTCTTACATGCAGCCACAAACCTCCCATCTGGCTGCAACTTTTTTTTTGTTTGTGCATCATTACACACTCGGAGCTGGCATGCCATCATGTATGTGGATTTCCTCTGCATATTTAAAACCCTCTGAAGGTTCTACTTTTGATACGAGGTGACTGGAGGAGGGGGAAGTAGGATAAAAATAGACGTTCGAGGTTATCTTAAACTTTAGGTCAACTTCTGAAGGCTGTTTTATTGTCTTTATGTAACATTTATGTAAATCATGGCAGGTTTTTGTGCCTCGTTTTATTATTTATGACTTAATTTCATGTGAATAGAGAAGCAGAAAAAGCATGTGCCCATTTCAAATCTCTAGTAATAATTTATGTTTATTTATCATGTTTGTGCTTCCTGTTTTCAGTCACAGAAGGAAGAGAACCGAGGGCTTATTCCGCCGCCCCCTCGGCCGCTCCAACGACAGTCACTGCCATGGTAACGGGGGCGTGATGGAACGAAGTTCCCCTCCCGTGACGGGACACTTCAGCCCCAGGGAGCTGCTACTGGGACGAGGGAACGGCATGACTCCGCCCCTCGACAGCCCGGAGCGCCGCCGCCGATCTGCGGCCGCCGTGACCATGACAGTGAGCCGGCACGACTCTCTGAGGAGGCCGGAGGACACGCCCATCCGGCGCTCGAGCAGCGGGCAGCACGGGTTCAGTGACTCCCATCGATCCAGAGCGCTGGATCCTGATACACTGGCACAGGTATGGGCATCAACACAAACACTGTTATCGCTGTTACAGTGAAAACAGAATAAAAGTTTAAAATATTTGAACTTTTATTTCCCTGCTACACTTCCAGAATTACTCACGATTCACATCTGTTTGATTTACTTCCCCTGTTTCATCAACCAAACTCTGGTTTGCCCTAAGGACAGGAGACTATTAATGAACCCTCCAGGAGCAGATCTTACGAAATGCAGCACAATAGAAGGATTAAAAAGGCAAATCATAGAGCAGAAGTAAAGATATTTTATTTTTAATTGTTAAAACTATGCAGTTCAAATAAATGTACAAAAAAGCATTAGTCATGGTTAAAACTGGTGCAATATAATAGTAATAATGTGAATAATACTTTATTTGTCACTGTCCTATTTTGTTAACCAATTACAAAGTTCTGTCAGTAGAAAGATATTTGGAAATTTTAACTATCATATTAATCCTTAGATTAGATTAGATAGAACTTTATTTTTTGCTTTGGAAGACTCCTTCAGGGAAGTTGTGTTTCCAGGAGCATTGTATTGTACAAAGGTATAAAAGAAAACAGGATATCTTAAAGCAAAAAAGAAAAAAAAAGAAATAAAAAAGTAAAAACAATTAGCTGATATAAAATCCATACATATTTACATTGATAAATCTAAGTAATAAATAATTAAAATAAAATGAATAAAATAAAAATAAATATAAATAATAAAAATACAAAATAATATGGCTACTAACTGGCTACCAATACTGCTGCTCCTTCCCATCCTCAATATTCATATAAATTAGATATTACTTGATGCTAGCATATTTTTCTCTTACCACAGGGGTGTCCTGTGTCCTGTTATTGAAGATTTACAAGAATTCCAGAGATGTTCAGCATTTCTGGCTTCCTGTCAGCCATCTTGGTTTTGCCTAAAAAACTAAACACTTACTGAAACAGGCCAGTTGGTGGCAGTGTAGAGATGAGGCTTCAGCAGCTACTTGATTGGCTGATGTGAGACTAAACCAATAACCTGAGCATACACAACAGAACAGCCTGTGAATAGTTGTTCTCCGTGGTGACCATCATGCCTGAGTTGGTTAAATCGTCCATTAATTCTCCCTCTCCCGCCGTCCCTCGCTCCCCCCTCAGGACATCGAGGAGACGGTGACGGTGGCCCTCGGGGAGCTCCGGCAGCTGGAGCGCACGGGCTGCAGACCTGCTCCTGACGTGGTGCTGGACACTCTGGAGCAGGTGAAGAACGGCCCCATCACCACCTGCTCCTCCGAGTCTCCCTCCCCTCACAGCACCCCCAGCACTCCCGGCACCCCTGGAACACCTGGCACCCCCGGGACACCGGGCACCCCTGGAACACCCGGCACCCCGAGCCCGCTGAGCCCTCTGAGCCCCATCAGCCCGCTCCCTGGACCTCCACCTGGACCTCCGAGGCCGACCAACCCGTCCCCCGACGCCTTGGGTTCCTTCAAACCTGTCGCAGCTGCTCGCATCGGCGCCCCCTTGAGGCCTCCGGCACTGCGCCCGAAACCCGTGGTCCCACCTAAAAGCAGCACTCCGCCTCTTCCCCCGCCGCTGGACAAATCCTGCACCATGTGAGCCAAACCAGGCCGACGAAAAGGGCCGAATCAGGCCTACCCGGGCCAAAAATGGGCCAGAAGAGGAGATCAGGGTACTGCCTAGTGTTTATAATCAAAACATATGAGGGTCGGAAGGACAAGAAGGGTTTTAATGTAGTAATAACTATAATATATGACATGACCTATGATATGATATGCCATGATATTTATGTGTCGTCAGGTTGGTGTGTACTCTCTTGGTGTGTAGGAGTTTAATTTATCGGTAACACTCTATGGTAATCACACACTATAAAGCATTAATAAAACAGTTAATAATAAAATCATCTGTGAAGCTTAAATGATTATTAAATGTCATAATTAGCACAGATATGAAATGATAATTTATGTGTTCGTAAAATAACAGTAAAGTATAAGGTCATCTTCTAAAATGTACGGTGGCCATGAAGGTCAACTGCATAAAAAAATCATAAAACCCCAAAACATCCACCAAAGAATTGAGTATTCTCTCACAACATTTTTGGTCAAAATTTACTAAATGCCATTCTGTTTCTGCATTCTTTTATCTTTTTTCGTTGTTTACAGTTTTTTTTGCACTTCGTGGAATAATTATACTTAACGTGACATGTTTTGGTGTTTCATCCAAAAAATCTTCACTTATCTTGGTAACTTAATTTAAATAGAAAATGTTTCATTTTCATCATATCCTTATGAAATTTATATTTTTATTTACAAAATTTTGAGCATTTCATTTAATCTTATTGCTTATGTTTTTCATGATTTTGCTCTGCATAAAGGATTTTTTTTTTTAATTTAGAAAGGTAATATGCACTTTATGAAATACTTTTCCTTTTTTGTATTTCCACAAAATTTTCACAGTTTAAACATTTTCTGCGTTACATTTTTACATGTAAGTTTTTTTTTTATTTCGTTGCATTTGAATTTTAATAATCATGTTTTTATTTAAAATATTTTTTTCCAGATGTATTTATTTATTCAATGTTGTGTTTTTGCAACTCACATGTTATTAATTTGATTTTCAGGATTTTTTTTCCCTAAATTATCTTAGCAGGAAAAGTTTACCTACTAGTATGGCAATTCTTGCTGTTCATTTATTTATTTGCAACTTTATGTGCAATTTTTTCTCCATTTTATTTTATAATATGTATTGCAGTGGGCTATTTTGGGTTGCATTTTAATAAGATTTGTTTGCTTTTCAGTGAATTAATTTTTTCTTAAATATTTTTTGCACAGATTTTTTTTTTTTAATTTGCATTTTAAATAGGACTCAGGTTTTGACATTTAAAATCTGTTTCTTTATTGTTATTGCTAAATACTGTAATGATTTTATCCCCTCGTAAATGTTTTCTTTTTACTAAGTATCTTGTATTTCTTGAACAGCTTTTGTGGTGTGATTACTGTTTTTTGTCTTCATGAAATGTATTTAGTTTTCATGAAAGTTTTTGTTTTTTTGCATCACATAATTTTTATGTAATGCAAAATATATATCTTAATATATCTTAAATTAAATATTTCTACCTCTGTGTTTTTTTAGGAAAGTTTTTTTTTTTATTTTTTTTATTTTACCAAATGTCTTTTTACATTATTTTGTTTGTATTTTTCCCACTTATGTTGAACCAAAAGTTCAATCAGGAAATGCCTTTGCTTTCATGAAATATTTTTGTGGTTTCATGTTACTTGACATTCAGGAATTTTTTTTTAATTTACCTTCCAGGGCCTCTGTACTACAGGTTTACTGAGTACTTACCAATGCATCTCTAAATTATTTTTAACTGTGTTATAAATGAAATGTTAATAATCAGCTGCCTTGTAGATGGTGATTCAAATATTAACAAATCTTTTATCTAAGTTTAATAGTGTGTGATTATCATAAAGTGTCACCAATTTTCTCCATGTATCGAAGCATTTATCAAAAGGTTAGCTTAAAGAACTGCTGATAAAGAGACACAGGAGCTTCCTGTCTTGTAAATGAAGAGAGAATTGTGGGAAGTGTAGTCCAGCTGGGGTAAAAATGTAGTTTAAAGTGACGTGAATGTTGGCTGTACTGTCTTGACGGTAGAAGAAGAAGAAGAAGAAGAAGAAGAAGAAGAAGAGCCGTCGAGCTGTTTTTTTAAGGACTCTAACGATCGGCTGCTGTATCTGTGACCAGAGACTCGCTGAGGAAGAGAGGACACGAAAACAACGTCTCAACAATATCTGTGTGACTGATTATAATTTATTTTTCTATTCTGTTTCAGCTGCTAAGCTCACTTGTACACCTCAAACCACGAAACGCCTCCTGAGGTGGTCGGTGACACCAAACTCACGTTCTTTAAACCTGAATGTTTCCAGTATTTAAACGACTGTTCAGCCATCTTATTGAATGTTCAGCCCGCTGCCGATCTGGCGGCTTGCTCAACTTTTTTAACAGCCTTTTTCTTGTGTTTTATTGGAGGGTAATCTTGCGCCCAGATGGAGCTTCAAACAGGGTGAGTTAGGACAATGGTTCTCAACTGGTGAGTCTGGACCTAAGAGGGGGCTGCAGAGGGTTTCTTAAGTGAGCCTGGAGAAAACAGAACATGGGCGCCATTTTTCCATGTTGTTCAAGAAACACTGAGCAGGTATCACACTTCATTGGGGGGACTAAATGAGCTGGTAGCACGAAGTGAGAAAATGCCAAAACATTCAAAGACACGAAGCAGCCATGACCTCTTCGTCAGCCTGGGGGCCCCTGTCCTGGATGTCATTGCTCACTTTCCTCTTCGCTATTCTCTACTCTCTTCTAATGGCAAGTGAAGGCCTACCTCATCTGCAAGATGACTGGCCAATTGTTCTTTCAATCACAGTCATTGTGGGCTTAGTACATAAAACTTTCTGACTAATGCAACAAATCTTTGCCAAAACCTTATGGCTAAAGTGCCAAAGTGTCCTTTTGGTGTCATAATGCTTTTGTATTGTTCTTTGTTCTTCATTTACTGAAAAAAGTTCTTTAAACAAGCAGCCATTATTAACAGACTCACAGTTGTCACACTCATAGCTACCACCTCTCTCCTGATTGGTTAGTGGCGTGGTAGACCAGTAATTCCAGTACAAGGATCAACAAGATGGATCATGCAGATCCAGCTGCACTGCAACCTTAATACTACGCACATTGTCTATAGCCAAACTGTGTAGCATACCATCCAACCGTGCAACATACTGTACGCATCACACATTCTGCAGCTGATCACCAATGGTCTTGTGAGTCAGTCGATTTCCACAATCTGGCAGCTCTGCACTGGTTCGCTGGAAATACACGCCAAACCTATTTTCAGCATGAGCCTCTTCAAGAGTTTCTGGATCATTATAAAATTCAGCATTGTTGCAGGCAGTAAATCAGCATCAGGCAGGTAGCATAACCTGTTGTCTGAATGTTGCTCTTCCGGTTTTCTCGTGATCTTAGATCTCGTACACCTACAGTGGGCGAGGACAGGTGCCATCGGTCCGGAAAAGCTGCTGCACGATCAGGTCAATATAAAGTGAAGGATGTAGAAACTGGGATTCAATTCCTTCTACCATGGGATCTCAGAAACTACTTCATATCTTGAAGGGAAGTTCTTGGAACCTTTGTCGAAGAGGGGCTCTTTAATCCATTTCCTTTTGGCCACTGAAAAACTTAGGCCCTGTTTACACGACAACATTGTTGAAACAAAGAGGTTTCTCCTTTGTGTTTTTAAAGGCGCCCTGCTTTCTCACAAAGATGATATGAAAATGATGCCTGTTTGCATGGATCCATGAGAATAACTGAAAATGCTGTAGCGTGCATGCCAGCCCAGTAGTTTGCGCTTTCCAGTGAAGACAAACTTTTTATAAACAACAATGGCGAGTTGATGCACAAAGACACAGGAGTTTCTTGTTTGGACATAAAATCTGTCTGGATATTTTTGTCTGGATAAACGGAGCACAGTAAGCAGCACACATTGCTCAGTAGACAGCCGAAGCTATTGTTGTTGTTGTTGTTGTTCCTGGGTGAGCGCGCAACCTTCACCTGAAAGAGTACTGCGCATGTGCCGTCATTTTTTTCCCTGAAAACACTGATTCCTGTTTACACGGAAATTGACACCAAAACACTTTCAAAAGATTTCACTCTGGACCCTGGTTTCAAAAGTTTGTGGATTCTCCATCTGAGCACTGTTTTCGTGTGTAACAGAAGCCGCAAATGCAATGAAAACTCAGTTTTCTGATGTTTTTGTTGTTGTGTAAATGGGGCCTTAGTCTTTAAAATCTCTCTCTAATGATTTCTTTTTTTTATCCAAAATGAATGAGCTTGGTTATTCTGGATCCGAAGAACAAACAGAATTTATATGAAACAACAGTGTCACAGGGTTTATAATCTGTTCCTTGGTTGTTTTGCCACTCCTAAGGTCCTAAGTTGGAGTAGTTGAAATCTGACAGGCAGCAGGCTTTTGTTGGGTCCAGAGGGTCCTCCAGTTGAGAACCACAGAGTTAGGAGGTGGAAAGAGGGCTTGGACAGAACTTTTTCTGCGCTGGTAGGTGTATGATTTTGTTCTCGTGTGTTTGTGAGAGAACGAGGAGTTTGTGTGTTAGTGTGTGTCCTGCTTGCCCGCCCTTGTTCTGCTCTCTTGTAAGTGCAGAAGTACTAGAATAGTGATAGATGATAGATTATTCATGCCTGCCTTGAGTGCCAGAACACGCGAGCAGAAGTTTTTTCGGGGACGGGGGGGAGTGCAAAAAGCATGCCACTTTCTATGTGTGTGAGTGTGTGTTGGGATAATCGTTTACCTGCTTGTGAAGTCACTGAAGTCACTAGTTAACCTTAAATTCACAATAAGCTAACAGGGTGGGGCTTTGTGTGAAAACGCCCTTAAAAAAAACGTAAAACACTTGAACAGCACACTGAATGTGGCCTCCAAACGGGCTGGTAACTGATGTGAGTGAGTCCGATGAGACGTGACGTGAGGAGACGGGTGCTTATCTGTGTGTGTGTGTGTGTGCGTGTGTGTGTATGTGAAAGTGCCTTTTTTTTAATCCTTGTCTTTTTTGGGGGGGAAGTTGTGAATCCACTCACGCATGTCCTGAAACGAAGAGCAGCAGCACTCCGAATGAAATAATCATAAAAGTGTTACGTAGATTTTACTGAACTATGAATTCAAGCATTAACCCATTGTGACATTGCACTTTGATGTATAGGATCGTGTACTTGGCATGTAGCATCATAACATGTTGGTGCATTTTAACTCAAAAAGGGAGGTTTCTTTGAATGTGTTTCATAATAAAGGAAATGGTTTTTGTCCGTTAGTGTTGCCGTATTTGAGAAACTGAGCTTCCTGAAGATCAAGCTCGTATAGCCAAATGGATTGTATCAATGTGTTGTATTTATATTATAAATAAATCGGAATAAATTAGAGATCAAAGTCATTAACTGATGGAAGCTTTCTCGAGATGAAATGTTGATAAATGTTGGTTTGAACACTCAATAAACCTCCAGATGTGTTCTGTTAAATACTGACTTACGGGTTTTTCTGTCTATAAATATGAAGTGAATGTACGCTTCGGACGCATCATTATAGTACGCTTTTATGTAAGCAAGTACATCTTTCCTCTTTCACTTTGTCCTGACTGAACTGGAGCGTCAGATGTCGCGTTGCATTGTTCTGCATTGCACACCTGCTGTTCACACTATGTCCTTTAAAAACAGTGATTGTGGGTCATGATCCAAAAGTGGGTCGTGAACCAATGTCTGGGCAAAAATATCATTCACCTGATTTCATCACTGACACTTGTGTATCTATAACTCAATTCTGTCATGGCACCTCCACCTAGCAGGTTCATATTTGTACCATAATAACAAAATCTGTGTTCAAGTCTGTTAAAGGGACAGTTCAGTTTTTTTTAAGTGGAGTTGTATGAGCTCCATATTGTCACTAAGGACATTAGATGCAGTAGAAAGTTCTCTCTTCTCCACCAGAAAGCCACAGACTGTGACCGTCGGTGACGAAGAAAAGATGCTACTGGGAATGTACCGTACCTAATTTAAAGGCCATTTTCTACGCCTACAAGAACTCAAATCAAAAAGTAATACCACAGTTACATATGTACGCTACATATGAATTTTTTTAAATGCATTAACCTTTTGGAAATATAAAGTTTATCAGGACCTAAGCCAACTCAGGTCTTCAAACGCCTGTTTTAGACTAATTAAAAGCACACTGTATGACAAATATTTCTGAGATGGGTTTTTGTGATGCTTCCCTTGATGCAGGAACAGATGTGCATCATCTAGAACTCAGCTTTCACCGTATTCCTCTGCGTAACGAGGGCATGCAGTTACATCATATAGTGAATGCATCTCTCATTACCTGTTACCTGACAGATTGTGTGCACAGATCTACACACACACACACATATATATATATATATATATATATATATACATATATATATATATATATATATATATATATATATATATATATATATATATATATATATATATATATATATATATATATATATATATAGCGAGGGACACACGATGTGAGTTGACTTAGGCCCGGATAAACTTTATATTTCCGAAAGGTTAATGCACTTAAAAAAAATTCATATGTAGCGTACCCTTAAACTGTGGTATTACTTTTTGATTTCAGTTCTTGTAGGCGGAGAAAATAGCCTTTAAATTCAGTACAGTACTTTCTTTTCTTCGTCACCGACAGTCACCGACTGTGGCTTTCTGGTGGAGAAGAGAGAACTTTCTACTGTATCAAATGTCCTTAGTGACCATATGGGACTCATACAACCCCACTTCAAAAAAACTGAACTGTCCCTTTAACACATGGAGCGTTGCGTTGTTGCAGAAGAAAAGAAGGGCATGGCAAAAATCAGGCATCCACACTGACCCCTAATTTAAAGTTGGCCTATGTAGAAAAAATGTGTGACCATTTTTCCTGCATGTATCTCCAGCACATGTAGCACTGGTTTATTACCTCCACCAAGGAGGTTATGCTTTTGCTGGGGTATGTTTGTCTGTTGTTAGCAAGATTATGGAAAAACAACTAAATGGATTTACATGAAAACCTTTCCAGAAATGTGGTTTGGTCCAAGGAAATAGCCTTTCCATTATGGTGATGATACAGTTATTGGTCTGGATGCAAAAAAATCCCAAATATTCAAAAAATCCCACAGGTTAACATTGGGCGGAATTTGAAAATACATGCCATTTTTGTACAGATTCATTTTCAATTTTTCAGAATGACATGGGGTCCATGTCGCTATCATCAAGGTAAATTTCATCTAGATCCATTCCAGAGTGATGTCACAAATATTGAGCTTTTTCATATGAACCCATTGACAACATTCAGTAATTCATATAAAATCAAATTATTAAGTGATGTTCCCAAAACTTGTGTTCATACAGGAGGTTGTGGAAAAGCCACTGCAGGGACTGAGCTGTTATGGCAGTTCTCTTAGTGCTTTACTAGTTGGAATTATGCAGTTGGCCGCTTCAACCCAGCATCAATCTCTGCCAAAGATTATTCAACTCAGATGGCAAATCGACTTCAGGTAGGTAACCGGACCTGTTCGTCTTTCTGTTGCCTTGTTTTGTAACCTTGTGGAGTTGTGGTTCTCTTGCAGTTAAAATTAGATTTCACCAGTGTTGCATTAGAGATGGAGCTCCTTCACATTGCAAGGAGTCATTGAAGTGATTTGGCCAACTTGTTGGGACAACTCTTGGTTGCCTTCTTGCGAAAGTCTTCCAGGCAGGCAGTCTGGCCTAGAAAAGCCTTAAGAACCCTCAAGGAGGAACATCTTGGTTGAACTGCTTGGTCTGCTGCCTTCGCAGTCCAGTCTGGTACAAGCTGAAGAGAATAGATGGATGAAGAGGTCACCAAATCCCAAACGTGTTTTGGTCATTAAGAACCATTTTCCTGACATCTGTCCTAAAACAAAAGGAGACGTACCGGTATGTTTGATCATTTCAGAGCTTTATTAAATTGTGTCACCGTAGTTTTGTTGATTAAAAATAAAACAAAACATGTTAAAACTTTAATTGGTGCAAAGTAATTAAAATCCTGATACATTTTAAATAAACAAAAGGTGTTAGCAGCGTCTGTCTGTGCAGCCGAGTTCACAGAGGAAATGAAAATGTGCGTTTCTTTGGTCTGGAACATTTTTGGCAAAACAAGAAGAGCTGCAGCTTGGACCACTGAAAAACGATTTTAACAGAATTAAAATCAGAATTTGCAGGAATTAATTCGAGAAATGGTTGAAGTTTTATATTTAAGAGTATTGAGTTGGTGTTTTCAGCCCTTGGAGCCTGGTTTGAGCGTGCTGAATGGTTTGGAGTTCCTCAGAGAGCTGGAGATCTCCTGCAGGAAGGCGGTGATGTGCTGATCCTTCTCGGACTTCCTGCCGTCAAAGATCACCACCAGAGTGAAGTGCGGCTCGGGTCTCGTCAGGTAGTACGTGCTCTGGACTTTGTCGTCGTAGAAGTGCACCACCTTGTCCAGCGTGTTGAGCTCGGCGGCGCGGTCTCCCATCATCATGATGACGTTTGGCCAGTGCGTGAGGGGGCGCTCGCCTGAAGGCAGCGACACCACGGCAGGGAACTGCTCCACGCCCTTCGGTGCCTCTCGGTAAGATTGCGGGTGGTGGTAACCATGTCCCTGGAAGCTTTCCAGTCCCCGGTTATCGAACACAAGCGACACGTTGCTGGCGTCATGTTTGCGGATGAAGGAGGAGATCTTCCCGTGGTAGTCCGGCGTGGTCCGGGCAGTCAGCGCTCTCATGTCAGCCGGCGCCGTCTGTCGGCTCAACGCTTCGTGGAAATAGAAGCTAAACTTGGCGAGGAGCACCGCCTGGAAGCGCTGCAGCCACGTGTAGAGGTGTGGAGGCTGCACGGCCTTCTGGGACTGACCTCCGAACAGATTCTTCCGGGTTTCTTTCTGCCGCGGGAACAGCTGACCCCAGGCGGTGAGTTTGGTGTTGGCGCCGTGCAGACTGAGGAGAGCAGGGAGGAAGTGCCACTCTGAGATCTGAGCCTGGCAGCGCAGCAGCTGGGTCACAACATCCACCTCTGTCTGGAAGCCCTCCTCCACACGGCCCAGGATGGGATGGTGGAACCTGGTGGAGCAAAGACGAGGAGGTGAGTGAGCAAAAAAAACAGGGAGCTGATCTCTAACATCTGAAGCACTTGTCTTTTTGAATGCTCTGCTGAACACTCTCCCATTTTTCTTCTATTTTAGGTCAATATCTGTCTCCAGGTCTGCATCACCTTCACCCCTGGCTGCACGGCTAAATCAAGCATGTGTGGTTTGTCACACCGCGACCTGCTGCAGCTTTGTCAACAGCTCAGCCATGCATTCGTGTTTCTGCTACAGCAGCAGGACACATTTCTGCTGACATGTCCCAGGAGGAAAAGGTGGAGTCCTGCATTTGCCATTTCAAGCAGAAAGTTTCCTGCTATCAACCTCAATATGTCATTCTGTCCTAACAACTTTAAGCTTTTATTTCACTAATTTCTAGTTTTTCTTCAAGCTAATCCAAGGCTGGTTAGAACAGGAGACACGTCATTAATGTTGACATTTTAGTAACATAAATAATTTCAATTATATTCTCACTGTTCCCTTCATTAGGCACACCTTGCTGGTAACGGGTTCAACCTCTTTTTCCCTTCAGAGCTCCTTAATTCTTTGAGGCATATATCCAACAAGGATGCTGCAGATTTGGCATTTATGATGGGAATCTCCAGCCAAGTGAGTACAGCAAACCAACCAGTTTGAGATGATCTGAGCTTTGAGACATGAAGCTGCTGGAAGTCTCCGTTACAAGAAGGTCCACTGTGATCTTAAAGGGATGGAGCAACAATCCTCAGGTAGGCTGCGGGGTTTGAACCACGCTCAGGTGGAACTACTAAGCCAAAAGTGTGCCAAGAAAATATCCCCCACACCATCACACCACCAGCAGCCTGAACTGTTTACACAAGGTTGGATTGATGCTTTCATGATGTTCACACCAAATTCTGATCCTACCTTCTGAATGTGTCCAATATGGATAATTGTAGCTTAAGTTTCCTGTTCTTAGCCGACGGTAGGGGCATCCAGTGTGGTCTCCTACTGCTGTCGACCATCTGCTTCAAGATTCAGCCATGTTGTGTTAAGAAATGACCGTCTGTATACTTTCATTGTAACAAAGGATTATTGAGTTACTGTTGCCTTTCAATCATCTAATACCGCTTTCACACTAAATTAGCCGGTCAACGCAAGTTTTTTCAAAGCAGTTTAACCAGCTAACAATCGGCAAGTGACTCTTTACCCACTGTCAGCAGGCCTGGGTCTAACCAGCAGCAGATGAGCTGCGTGACAGTTTATATTCCTCTGGCACATCAAGCTGATGTCATCACGTTGATGACCTCGTCAGTGCGACAAAGCCCCTCTTTAAAAATGTACAAACTCAGCGCTGATGATACAAAGGTGGATGGAATTGGTTGCTGAGACAGCAAAGAGACACGCAAGTTACAGGCAGAGGGGGAAGGCATGATATTATGCCGTGGGGACGTTACGCCGACGTCATCTGTAAATTAGCAGGTCAACCCGAGTGTTGTTACCAGGTTCAAATGTTTTTTTTGGCCAGTCTGAAAGGGGTGTAACAATCCGCCCATGACCTCTGGCATCAACAGAAGATTTTTATTGAGACAGCTGCTGCTCACTGGATAGCTTCTCTTTCCAGGTCATTCTCTATAAACCCCAGAGATGGCTGTACGTGAATATCCAAGCAGATCAGCAGATTCAGAAATACTTAGAACAACAACCATGCCACATTCAAAGTCTCATAAGTCGCCTTTTTTCTCCATGTGATTGGCTGATTGGGGCAGTGAGTGTGTAATACTATAGTGATAGGAAAAGTGTGATATTTTCTTGTTTTTTTTTTCTTAGTTTACTTTTTATTAGGTTTTGTGTTAACAAATCCAAATCATTTTTGCATGGGAGAGTTAAACACATCACTGAATAATAACAAAATTAAAACGACCTGTGCCAGTGTGAGCTCCACCTATACACATACAGTCACTGTGTATGTGCATTTCATTTGAAAATAAATACTGATGACACCAAAAGAACAAAATGAACAAACCCCTCCCCAGCTGTCAGTCAAACTATTGCACTAAGGAGCAGTGTTAGTTAGCTGACAGGTTTTAGTTTCCATTCCCGCACTGTCCATTCATATTGTGTTAAAAATGGTTCTAATATTTCTGCGCAAGTACCTATCACACCTTTTATTTTATGTATTAGTTGCTCATGTGAGGCTGTTTCTGTTCATGCATTGGGATATCTTGTGTTTTCTTGTTTCTAAACGTAGTGAACTGAACCCTCTTGCACTTCAGCACAGTACTTTTCATGAGCAGATTAATACTTTCTCCCCATGCAGCTCTTAGTTGATGAAACACAAACCCACTTGGTGCTGTATTTGTGCAGCACGGCCTCCAGCGTGGTGACCAGCTCCTCCGAGTTGATGCTCTTCTGGCTGCCCAGCGAGTGCATCTTCTCGTACAGGTCGGCCATCTCCATGCGAGCCTGTGTGAAGTGACAGAGCTGCTCCGACAGGTGGGACAGCAGGTCCTCCAGGTAGGAGGCGGAGCCCGGCTGGCTGTGACGCCCTATCGACATCACCTTCCTCAGCTCGTTGTACAGGGAGGTGTAGATGGTGCGGATGGAGTCTTTGCGGCTGAAGAAGGACTGACCACCTGCGGAGAGAGGAGAGACAGCATCAGTCTGGGTAGATCAGGTGGGCTTCAAGTGCAACAGCGCCATCTGCTGTTGGACACATATACATGTCTTCTGCCTTCATTTCATTTATATCTTTTTTTAGTTTTGGTAAGTGAGAACAGAACACTGGAGTAAAAATACATCAGTTTCATCTCATGTTGTTTTGCTGTCTATGCAGTTCACCTCTTGTGGGAATTCTTAAATTGTTAGGTTCTTTTTGGTTTGATTGATTTTTCAGATATAATGGACAACTTTTTAGAGCTGAGTGATGTTTTCAGACTGAGTGATGGAACATAACATAAGTTTTAAAAAAGGCAAAGTGACTCATGCTGTTTAATCCTACTTGAATAAAGGGAGAATTTCTTTTTTGAAAATTGCTGCTTTTTTATTAAACTAGTTTTTTTAAAATATTTTTAATGCTTATAATTAACATTTTACAAAACCACTTGAATTTGGAAGCTTTCAGAACATCTTTAATTGGTTTCATCTTATTTAATTGCTTTAATAGAAAACCTGCGTACAAACTAGGGGTGTGCGATATGACGATATTAAATCGTTAAGGATTATAACGTGGGGATGATCTCATAAAGCAGGAAGATCGTCAGATCGTCTGTATGGGCGCAGAGACTTTGACGCGCACCCGACTAGCCAATCCTAGCACATTACGCGCAGTGCATGGTAGTATCCCCTGTTTGGTTATGTAGCGTGAAGCCATGGTGGAAAGAGAAAAGGAGATAAAAGCTTGAAGATGTCTGTACAAAAATCTGTTCTAAAGCAGCTGTATTATTCACTCAGATTATAGACATTGCAGTTTGATAACATTTGTTTTGAATTGTTGCACTTTAAGAGATAATGTTGATATTGTTGTTCATTACCTTTTATGTTTACATTTACTGCACATTTTTATAAAAACTGCACTATTTAAATTAAAAAACCTGTTCAGAAAGTTTCTTTGGCTTTGTCATTCTTTTTTCTTTTAGGGTTTTACATGTTTTATATGTTAAACATAGGGAAAAAATGGTCAAACATGCAAATTAGTCTAGAAAAATCAATGTAAAAAAGAATCATGATTGTGATTTTATTTTTAAAAAATCGTGATATGATATTTTTACCATATCGCCAATCCCTAGTACAAACTCATATTTATTTTTACATAAAGGCTTTGTTTCTTATGGTAGTAAAATCATAACATTTCACAAAATTAACAACAAACCCATCCTAGAATACTAACAATACAATCCATATCACAACAATTGGTGCATTGTACCATTTTTACAGTTTTTAAGATGCAGTAATGTCATAAGCACAAATTCAACTGGTCGATTTTTAAATCAAAATTATTATTTTACTGCAAGTTTATTCTATTCTTCGTGTGAAATACATATTTTTCTTTGACAAAGTAAGTTGATTTTAAAGGTTGGATAGAGGTCACAATATATTGAGGAAAAAATATCTTAGATTTAGGGATGCTTATGCTCTTGATTTGGTATAAGTATTAGCAGATATGACAATTATCACAGATATTTACTGCCTATATTCAAGCCTACTTTATTGACATACTTATTTCAAATTGTGAAGTAAAAGCTGCCAAAAAAGGTTTTATGTCAACAGATAAGTGAATCAGTGTTTGTATCTTTCAATAGGGCATTAAAAGCATGGTTATAATGACATTGTTAAAAGATGTATTTGCATACAATCAATCTTTATTTGTATAGCGCCAATTCATATCAAGTGTTATCTCAAGACACTTTACAATAGAGCAAGCTGAAGACTTCAATTTATGGATATGCATATTTGTATTTATACATATATGTGAATATAACACACATACATACATTTATATACATAAACATACACACACTCCACCCACCGTGAATCTATCATGGCAGCATGGTGGACAGAAGTGAGAATACACCAGCTGTAATCCAAAATAACCTACTTTGTATCCTTACTTAGTCTCGTACTGGAGGAATTTGAGGCAGTTCATAACTCCCCCTCCTAAGGCAGGGGTGGGCAACTTTGGTCACAAAGAGGGCCATGTTATTTTTATTTTTAGTGACGGAGGCTGCATTGTTAAAAGTGGAACAATAAACATGTAGTTTACAGATTACTTAGTACAATAAAATAAACTACTAACAGTTTGCTTTATATTTTAAGAAGCATTTCATCATGTACAGAGGGGAATTAATGCACAGAGAGATAATTACAGCTCTATTTTCCTGCAAATACTGCTATTTGTATGTTTTCATATTAGAGTTTGTCATATTTCCTTCACTAAAAAAAAATAAGTTTTTTATATTTTAAACTGACGAGATGGACACACTGAAATAGTGTGAGGGCCGTATGTGGCCCCCGAGTCACCAGTTGCCCACCCCAGCTTTAAGGTCTGACATTTTTACCCATTTTCTGTCCCAGGAATGTCATGTTGTGGTAAGCTTTCTCAGCCGCGGCCAGGTGAGCCAGTGCGGCCAGCAGCGCGGCCCAGATGGCCCCGGCGCTCCGGCTGTTGTCCTTCTCCTTCTCCACGTAGTCTTTGGCTCTGTCGAAAGAGAACATGCCGAGCTGGGTGAAGAAGCTCTCCAGGATGGCCCGCTCCCGGGGAACCGGCCTCAGCTCCTCCACCTCGGTCATGGGGGCAGAGGGAGACCCGCTGACGCTAACGGTTAGCCGACCGTGCTAACGGCCAGGTAAGAAAAGACCATTATTTCAACTAAAACTCACAAAGCTTATCCTTAACCACATCACAACGACGCCATGTCAACATGTGAACTTTAAAACACAAACAAGACGAGCAGGTTGTTCTCTAAGCGAAAATAATTCATATATTGTGCATGTGTCTGGCTATGTTGCTAACCAGCGGACGCCATCTTGGATCCACTGAATGTAAATACTACGGAAAGCCAAAAGGACCACGTTTAGCACAGCGAGCTAAGACGCTTCCGAAGCCAGGGATTGGCAAATTAGGTTACAAAGTGTGCAACATTAAAATTCAGTGCCAGAAGGCCATATTTGAAGGACAGTAAAACGCAAACACAGCATGTCTCGCCATCTCTAGAAGTTACTAAATTAATATTTATATATTTAAATGTCAAATGCAGTTAGTAAAACTTGATGAGCTAAACAGAATTAAAACAGTTTCAGCAACGTGTTCATGCAAATTGCAGCAGATTAATTGATTATCAAATTTTCACCAATATTTCAATTAAAAAAATACTTTTTATTTAGTTTTGAATATTAATTTCTATAGATTTTGACTAACTAAATCTTGCACATAAAAAGCCTAATGCTTCTTTACCACACATTAAAATTTTTATAGTATTATTTAATGTCATTACATTCCTATAGACACATTTTCTAGAATTAATGACACATTATTTACATCTGAAACTCTGTGCACACATTCAATCGCACCACAAAGAAAGTCACCAGCTTGTGTGTTTGTGCAAATTAGCATGAATGAGTTTGCCTGTTTTGCTGACTAGACTTACATTTTTGTTATTGTAGTATCAGATTAGGCTCCAGTGTTATGTTTACCAGTTTATTTATTTACTTTTAAACAACAATCATATTTACATGCACTGGGACTAACAGCAGGAAATCATGATGTGCATTCCAACAAGGTCTGAGCTTGTCATGATGTTTAAACAACTCAAATATTGTGTTACTTGGACAAGCTGTAAATCATTGGTCACCAATATTTTTCAGTTTTGATCCCCCGTCAGTCAGATAAAAAACTAATACATCCAGGCATAAAGATCTACAAGAAATGTTTCAAAGATTTACCAGTAGGTCAAGTTTTGAAGGTTGATGGTGCTTGTCACAGATACAACAGTTTTGTAATTTAATGGATGACTTTGTCAAATGAAGACTAAAGCCTAATTTTTCTTTCCAAGCCTTTTTTGATCCAACTCTGAAAAAACTTCTTCTGAGAATCTTTAGTGAGCATTTGAACAAAGAGACCTTCATATGGATGCTTTCAAACAGCAGTGCTCATCAGTGTAACTTAATGGGGTTAAAATCTATATGCTGCTCATGGAGCATTTAAATTAAACATGGTCATAAGGATAAATTAAATATGTTACATTAAATGTCAAAGCAATTCCAAGTTTATGTGTAAAGCTTATGGAGAAGCACAATGCTTTACTCTCCTTCCTCTGTGTATCCCTGAAGGATTTAAAGAAAACCAAGTTAGTGAAGTAACTTAACCGCATAAAAAGACAGCCCTTTCCTGGAAAGTCCCTATCAAAACACAATGTAATTTAAAGGAGGAGAAAAATAATATATTTTTTGTCTTTTGGCCCTAGTTTCAACATTTATGACAGCTATGTCCTAATTTTTTAGCCGCTGAACATTAGGGGGATTTGTGTTACCCAATGATGTTATGTGCAGTTAGTGGGATCACTAAATGGGACTTCTGTGCAACCATAAAATAACAACTACTGGCCTTTGATATTAATGCGATTAACAAAATTCAGAGAAATCAGATCAGCCAATAGGGATGTCCACTGTCATATGAGCACTGTGTCAATAAGTCTTTTTAGAAGAGCTAATGTAACATAACAGAAAGTCACATCAACACGCTGGTATTTAGGGTGACACAGTTGGTTTATCAGTCTGTGGTTTTGATGCCTGTTTGATCCAGAATGACACATCTTAGAAATATTTGGATTAAATGCCAAAAACTGGGCAATGAAAGCACTGATAGAGACCACCTTCTTATGGAGACACTGTTTATCCTGTTTATGAAAGGTTTCTAAGAAACATGTCTGCATAATATTTCCTCCAATGTTCCTTAAAACTTATACGTATGGTCAATTATAAGTCAGTTTATCAACATGTATTTGTTTTCTAATGTACAAAAAGGACGTCTAATATTAGATTTTAAATGTAGGGTCATAACTAAAGGTTTACGTTTTCAACTTTTAAACTTGTGCATGTTTCCTTTTAAAGTGATTTTCGGACAAGCTTTTATAACTCCATCTGAATGATTGTTCAGTAGGTTGATTTGACTGTGAAGGGGCTGAGCTGGGAAACGGCGTCAATATCTGGGCTTTAGGCAATAACCATTTGGCTTTTGACGCTCTGACATTAGCTTCAGTTATTTAAACCTAAAGGTTACTGCAGAGTAGAATTTTTCAAAAGAACAGAGACAGGTAGAGACAGAGCTCCACTTCCTGACATCCTGCCCTAAATATCAGGATGTGAGAGGAACAATGTCACAGAATAAATACATAAAGAGTTTGATTTACAGCTGATACTCTGAAAGTAACATATTTGGGGAATATGATTCACGTAACATGTTCCTAAAAAGCTGGGACAGGGACATGTTTACCACTGTATTACATCACCTCTCCTTTTAATAACATTCAACAACTGTTTGTGAACTAAGGACACTGATTTTTGAGGCTTTAAGGGTGGAATTCTTTCTCATTCCTGCTTGATGTTTGACTCTTGGTTTATAATGCAGTGCAGTCTGAGGGGCTGAGGGTCATGGGCATTCAGTGTTGGTTTTCAGCCTTGCTGCTTACATGTAGAGATTTCTCCAGGTTCTCTGAATCTTTTGATAATATTATGGACTGCAGACAACAATAACAATGATAATAATTATAATAACTTTACTGATACAGCATCTTTAAAAACAGAGGCCTACAAAGTGCTTTAACAGACAGAACAAAGGCATTAAGAGGCAAGACTCTGGAGACAATAAATCAACAATCAGGTCAAACAAAAGAGTCAAAGGAAAAGGCACAGAGGAACAAAGTTAAAGAAAATGGTGAACTGTAAACAGCTGAAGTAATTTAAAAATATGCTAAATTAGTGCAGTTGTGTCAGCGTGTACATATGAACATTAGTAAAGAAGGTATTTCTTTTAACACATAATGATAAGGAGACAATAAGACAATAAATAGATAATACATACATGGATAAATTAAAGATAGTTTACAGAAGACGACATCACATGAGGAAGAGGGCAGATAGAGACTGGATTATAAATAAATACATAAATAAATAAAATAATAACAAAAAGGGTGCCTATTAAAACATGAAAGGATGGCAAAAACAGGACTAAAATGATTAGAAACCTTTGGGGAGAGTAATAAAGGTAGAGTGTAAGTATAGATTAAGCAATTGTAAAATAACTTAAAGGTGCTATGAGGATAATCTATTTCCGACGACATAAAGACTCTGCTACCCATGAGCATGCGTAGCAACTGTTGTAAAGACGTGACCCAAGCCAAAGTGTGCGTTTGTTGTGATACTAATGAATGCAACCCTCCTCAGAACTCTGCATTGTTTCACAACTTCTTTTTTTCAACAACTTACAGGATGCAAAGCGACAAGGTAATGTATCTCTGTCTAGTTACTAGCTGTGGTTTTTGATGTGTGACAACAAGCAATTTTTGGAAAACTTAGTATCATAGTTTTGTAGCTGGCTATATACATCGCTACTTACAGCCCGGTGCTCTAAGACGTGTCTGAATAATATAAATTTTCTCTAGTTTTAATTGTCTTGTTCCCGAAGTTGAGTATGCAGGCCAGTCCAGCCCTATACGACCCGACCGCGAAGCTAAGAAATGGCATTTATAGATAACCTATTTTGATGCTATAAAACTCATCCTAAAGTGTGTATTTAGATCAGGTATATATCTAAAAGTGAGACTTTTTTGTAATTACCTAGAAACTCCTCATAGCATCTTTAAGTATGTACAAAAGTAGGTAACACAAATAACTAACATGATCCGTCAGCAATAAAAAAGCATCCTGTTAAAGCATGTCAAAGCCAGTCAAGTGAGTTTTAAATGTGTTTTAAAAGATGTCACTGATTGAGCACGCCTCTTCTCCTCGGGCAGGGGTAGATGATTTCTTGCAGTTGTTCACAAAGTGGTGAACCTTGCCCTGTCCTTGCTTGTAAATGACCAAGTCTTTCAGGGATGCTCCATTTATTTTGTTGAGTATGAAGAAAATATTTCAAAACATCCACGAGTTAGAAATATTACCATAATGCTCTGCCTGCAGCTATGAAGGCTTACTTACTCTCTCGATCTATGGGATTTTGGTTGAGAAGCAGTGAATGACTACATTTCCCATGATTGTTTCTCTCTCCCTCTTCCTCTCTCTCTCTCTCTCTCTCTCCCTCTCTGGGTGGATCTCTGCTGTTATTAAAACGTGTCATCAGCTACAGAGTTTCACACTTCACATCATCTCTCATCTCCATCCCACCTTTCCTGCTCCTGCTCGGTGAGTCCCGTCATCATCCTCATCACTTCTGTAATCCCGGTCTTTCTGTGTTTTCCGTCTGTTATGTGAGTTTCTCTGTGATGTCACTGGCTTTGGAAAATGCTGCAGGTGTTTTAGATCAACCATGTCACTTCCTTACGTGCCTTGAGCTTATGATTAATCATATCATGCATGTCTGTAGAAGACTGATGCAAGTTTCAAGCATTTAATTTTGGATCCAAACAGGCAGGGTCTGTGTTCATGATGACTGTGTCCGAGATCATGGAGGGAAAAATCATGTTGGACATGCTTATGCAGCTTTGGAGCCTTTTGCTTAGATAACAGCTATCAGCTGGAGGGTTGGGACCCAAACATGGGCCTTAGAGCTATCAATTGGCTGACATTGTTCTCCTTCAGAAGACCAGTTATGGCAAAAAGTCCATTTAGATGTCCATGATTATATTGTATGTCACTGTCTTGCTGCAGTAGCACCAGAATTTTGGAAGTTTTCTTCAGGGTCTTGGCTCATTATGTTTTCATTTTGAAAGAACAAAAGTGATTTTCCTTCCTTTAAAGTGTACTAATTTCTTCAGACTTTGAGAAATAAACATAAAAAATGGACGTTTTCTCTTGTCATGTGCATGTTCATGCATGGCTCCAGCAATTATTTCCAACATGTTTTTTTACATGATTGTTAGATAAATCAGACTTTGAGAAATAAACATAAAAGGGCATTTTTCATTAATTTATACAAGAAAAAATGGTAGAAAACAAGAGTTGAGTTGGTTATTTCAGTGACAAAATCAACGATGATGCAAACTACTGTGGTCAAGAATGTCTTAAAGGATCAAATTTGTGTTTTATGTTGGGTAAAAAACAATTTAAGCTTGTTTTTAGATCAAGAAAAATCCAAAAAGGTCGATGCAAAAGGAAATATGGTTCGTTTGATTTGATCTCTGGAGTCAGAATATCTGAGTTGTAAATTTACCACCTCACAGGGAGTGTCCGCTTTGGTTTTAATTTGTACTTGAGAAGTCACATGATCTTCAGGAGCCCCGAGGTCTCCTGCTCATATCTGAGGCGCATTTAACTGGAAAGCGATGTAACTTCAAGTTCTGACAGTTCCTGGAAAGCTTCAATCAAGCGTGATCAATGCTGAAAACAAGTCCTGTCCTTCTGTTTGAGATTTATGTCCATGACGATGATTTTTATGAAGTAAAGTCCTGTTACGATGATCATCTTAACTGTTCTATTTATTAAAATAAGCACACAATCAATAAACATGAACAATTTTACATGTTAATTACATGTGTGTGTTGAATTCTGATACTCTTAAGACTTCAACATCAAAATTGTGAATTACAAGCAATGTACAATAAATTCAGCAGAAGTTATATAAATAAATGAAAGAATAGGTGTTTACAATAACAAACGCTTAATAAAAAAATTAATCAGTGATGGATTTGAGGTTTTATTGTTTTTTCACAGGAGAAAAAGAACAACAAACAGGGAAACAATTGTCAGAAACCTCCACCAAGGTATTTCTGACATTCTCAATCAACTTATTAGTGAAAGTTGGAAACCTGCCCCATCACATATTGTTAACAAATCTTTCAATAATTCCTCACCAGATTTTCATGACTTCTCCATTGTGCCATGGCCAACATTCCCCGAAATATCCTCAAAATCGGTGGCCACTTTTTTGAGTTATCTTGCTCACAAACAAACAAACAAACAAAAACAGATGAACACTGGCTAGAACAACCTCTTTGCTTGAGGTACATCAAAATTTGCAAGAAAAACTCAAATATTTAAAGCCAAATCTCATTTCAAACTCAAGCAGAGACTTTTGTAATTTCTTTTACCAAATGTGTTTCACTGAAGATTAATTCTGACAAACCCGCTCATATTTTAGTGCCAATTGGGCACATTCAGTTTGGATTTAATTGCTGTCAGCTCACTAAAGCATCAAGTTAGTCCAAGACAAAGAGTTTATTTGGTCTGAGACTGGGGCAAGTTTACATGTGGTGCAAACTTCGACCGTGGCATAGACAGAATATCAAATGATTCTGATCATTCAAAAGACTAAAATAATTTTCTCCAGGCACTGCACATAAGACGGATAACCATCGAAGTCGATCCGTGTGGCTTCAGGCTGTAAAGCTGCAGTGATGACGTTAGCTTGTCTCATTCTTGGATTGATGCAAACGATTTCCTTGAAATGAAGCCTGAAATAGTCTGAGCTCTGTTGAACACATTATGTAGTGGTCATGTGTCTCTGAGGATGAGTAGGCGTGTAATATAAGCATTAAAATCTGGTCATGTTTCTGAGACAACCGATAAAACAACATAAACTGTGGTCAGGGGTGTGACAGGGCAGGGCTTGCATTGTCTATTTAACACATCTTCAGATGGAGAGCAACGTTTCCTGGTGTGTAAACCCTGAAAGGCACCAAATTTCAACAACCACTCCACATTAAACAAGAAAAGCTCTCAGAGAGGGCAGACCTCCACCAAGCAGCTCAGTTTTGGCCGTGGTTTTTCCACAACCCCTGTGAAAGGTAATACTCTGGATCAAGCTCAGCTCAACTCCAATCCATTAAGAAAAGGAAGAGAATATATACACTATACTGCCAAAAGTATTCTCTCGCCTGCCTTGACTCACATATGAACTTAAGTGACCTCCCATTCCTAATCCATAGGGTTCAATATGACGTCGATCCACCCTTTGCAGCTGTAACAGCTTCAACTCTTCTGTGAAGGCTGTCCACAAGGTTTAGGAGTGTTTATGGGAATTTTTGACCATTCCTCCAGAAGAACATTTGTGAGGTCACACACTGATGTTGGCCGAGAAGGCCTGGCTCTCAGTCTCTGCTCTAATTCATCTCAAAGGTGTGCTATTGGGTTGAGGTTAGGACTCTGTGCAGGCCTGTCAAGTTGATCCACACCAGACTCTGTCATCCATGTCTTTATGGACCTGCTTTGTGCATTGGTGCACAGTCATGTTGGAAGAGGAGGGGGCCAGCTCCAAACTGTTCCCACAAAGTTGGGTGCATGGAATTGTCCAAAATGTCGTTGTGTGCTGAAGCATTCAGAGTTCCTTTGACTGGAACTAAGGGGCCAAGCCCAGCTCCTGAAAAACACCCCCACACCATAATCCCCCCCTCCACCAAACTTTACACTTGGCACAATGCAGTCCCAAAAGTAGCGTTCTCCTAGTAACCGCCAAACCCAGACTCGTCTACCAGATTGTCAGATGGAGAAGCGTGATTGGTCACGAGAACGCGTCTCCACTGCTCTAGAGTCCAGTGGCGGCGTGCTTTACTCCACTGCATCGACGCTTTGCATTGCACTTGGTGATGTGAGGCTTGGATGCAGCTGCTTGGCCATGGAAACCCATCCATGAAGCTCTTTGCACTGTTCCTGAGCTAATCTGAAGGCCACATGAAGTTTGGAGGTCTGTAGCGATTGACTCTGCAGAAAGTTGGCGACCTCTTCGCACTATGCACCTCAGCATCCGCTGACCCCGCTCCGTCAGTTTACGTGGCCTACCACTTGGTGGCTGAGTTGCTGTCGTTCCCAAACACTTCCACATTCTAAATATTTCACAGTCAACTGTCAGCTGGATTATAAGGTGTGAGGACATTTCCCGACTGGATTTGTTGCACAGGTGGCATCCTATCACAGTTCCACGCTGGAATGCACTGAGCTCCTGAGAGCGACCCATTCTTTCACAAATGTTTGTAAAAGCAGTCTGCATGCCTAGGTGCTTGATTTTATACACCTGTGAACACGGAAGTGGCTGGAACACCTGATTCTGATTATTTGGATGGGTGAGCCAATACTTTTGGCAATATAGTGTATTTTTTTAAATTCCTCCCCACGTTAAAGCTGGGGTTGGCGATTTTGGAGAACTAGCTGTCTGTCTCTAGCCTGAAGGGGGCGGTAATGCTCCAAAATGATGGATGCCAACCACCGAAGAAGAAGAAGTCTCGCGAGAACTGCCACCTGCAGTAGCATGGACGGCAGTTCTCGCGAGATTAGAGCCAACAGCAGAACAAACTTAGAAAAACAGAGTTTATTTTAGATTTCTTGTACATCTGTCTTAAATGTGAGGGATACTGGAGCTTGGTTGGTGTTGTGGGACTGCTCACAGCGGACTTCCCTTATTTTCAAAGACAGAACTTGAAAGGTAAGCATTCTCCAGCGGAGTCTGTTCCCTACACGCTACATGCTACATGCTACACGCACTGTCGGTGCACGCCGGGAAAATGCACGCGCAGCAGGCACGCAGAATGGCGACGGGATTTGATTGGTGTAAAAGAAGGTATCCTGGCAAGATTATTGGTTGGGGTTTTCCCTGTTTTACTCCTTCTGTAGATTGCGGATATTTTTCGCTCTGTTTTAAGAACACATTATGAGTTGATTACCATCGGGCCATAAAGACCATTTTAACCAGTATTACAAAAAGTGTATCTAAATCAGATCGCCAACCCCAGCTTTAACTTGTGTGTTTTTGAATTTTGGGATTTGTACTGATGTTCTGAAGGTCTTTTTCTTTGGCCTGTTGATGGCGCTGGATGAGTGTCATGAGATTTCCAGGATGAGATGATAAAAATCTGAAGTCAGCCTCAAAGAGAAGAAGTCAGAGGATTTATCAAACTACGTAACAGCACAGAGCTGAGGAGAGAATACAGTCACTCTTTATTTGAAGGCTAAATCAGACAAAACAACCACAAATGTCAACTTCTTGATAACATTATATGAAAATCTGATATTATTTAAGATGTTATGAATTTATCAAGGAGGAACCTTTACAAGCTGATCCTTCATTAGACTCAGATATGCTCGATTGATGATCAACAACAAGTTTCTTTTATGGTTGTTGTTGGTTTTCCTTAAAGAGCTTAACTTTCTACAGCATCCCCTCTGGTCAAAGGCCTGGAAAGATTTGATTTTGTAAATTATTTTAATGTGGTTAAATGCATGTGTATATCCATCTTAGACATAAGAGTACTGTTTAGAAGGCAAGTGTATTATGTTATTTAAACTCAGACAGTGAAAATACAATCCCTGATTCAAATTAAGTTGAGACGTGCATAAGGTAAACAGAATACAATGAGCTGCATATTCTTTTTGACTTATGTTCAATTTCATTCTCCACATTAATTAATTAATAAATGTTACTTTTTTTGTAAATATTCACCCATTTTGAATATGATGATTGCAATGTGTTCCAAAAAAGGGCAAATTTAGGGATGCTCAAAAAACACCTGTTTGGAACATTCAATAGGTGAACAGCTCGATCCCCAAAGCATCCTCAGAAGGCTCAGTCATTCACAAGCAAGGATGGGGTGAGTTTCACCACTTTAAGGAAAACTAAGTGAGCAAATAGCCAAACAGTTTCAAAATTATGTTTCTCAATGCACAATTGCAAGGAAATTAGGGATTTCCTCATCAACAGTCCATATTATCATCATAAGATTTAGAGAATCCAGAGAAATCTCTGCAAATAACAGTAAGGCTAAAAAAACAACATTGAATGCTTGTGTTCCAATTCCACTGGTGGCACTGCCTTAAAATCCAACATCATTCAATAAAGGATATCAGCACATGGGCTCAGGAACACTTAAGAAAACCATCGTCGGTTCATACAGCTCATCTCTACATCTACTAAGTCAAGGTCAAACTCTACCATGCAAAGACAAAGACAAACATCAACAATACTCAGAAACACCGTCTGCCCTCTTTGCCCAAGGAAATAATGGTTTTATTGATATTTAATGATAACTTGTTTGAATCAAACAATTTTTTTACCTTGTCCATTTCTGACATGATTAGAGACAAAAGTTGCTGTAAGTTTGGACCCGTAGCCAGAATATTAGTGCGTTTTCACATTAGGCCCACTTGTTTCGAACCGTGCTGCGGCGCGGTTCACCATGGGTTTGCCCCCCTCCCCCTCCCCCGCTGGCTTGCATGCACACTGGCAACATCGAACCGTGCCCGGACCCACTTGTGTATTTATTCAGTTTGAAACAGCAGGGGGCGATATGCACTGAACTGGTTACCAAACCTGCTATGGAGGAGAACGAAGAAGAGACTACCATGGTAACCATTTCCTACACCAGACAAACAATGTTTACGTTTCACTCTCTTCTACATTTTCCTTCAAATGTGTTTTTTTATCATGTTTGAGACGGCATCAGCGACCTTCTGGACCCTCGTAAATCATCGTAATCCTCAACTGGAATAAACAAATCGATGAATTGAGGAAGCAGAAGATTCAACCGCGGGATTAACAGGAAGTAATGCATCAAAAGTAGATTGGCTCGGACCACTTTGTTTCACACCAGTGAAACTGCACCAAATGTAGGGAGATGGAGCAGATCGAGACCAGCGCTTCATGGAGGTCTCGGACCAGCTGATTTGGTCCGCACCAAAGTGCGGTGGTTGCATTCACATTGACACTAACGTACCAAACCCTGGCCCAAAACTTCTTTGGTGCGCACTAAATGTGGTTGGTGTGAAAACGCCCTTAGTAACCTGACAAGCCAGATGGACAGCCCCATATATCTGCCACAGAAATATTTCACTAGTCCATCTGGGTCGGAGCCCTTTAAATTTGTTTTCAGTGGCAGAACTTTCTAAAAAAACACAAGCTTGTGATTGGACAATCGTTTGGGTCGTCACGTTCATCACAGACCAATCCACATCAAGCAGGGTTGCCTCCTATAATGTAGCATACATAGCGGCTAATGTAGCGGCTAATGGCTAACAACAGTTAACAACAGTTCATGAATGTTAGCCATAGCGGCTAACTTAGCCGCTAACAGCTAACAACAGTCAATGATCGTTAGCCGCTTGCTGCTAACTTAGCTGCTAACAGCTAACGGCCTTTTACTATCATCTTACAGTAAATTGTACCACACCGATGATTAATTTAACACTTATATGTGACATGAACCTCTTCAAAGACAATCCCTACAAGTAAACTTTTGAGGAGGGCAGATTTCGCCAAGTTTCATTGAGAAGCCACAAAAACAATAGACTAATCGGCATGTCCTTTCTCAACTTCCGGTTGTCGTAACGTCCGCATTCTGCTGCTCCGGCCTCTCTTCCCTGATTGGGCCATTAAGAATTCAGCTGAGTAAATTTGTTGGACAATGAAGGCTGGCAAGACGGACCTGCAGGATTTCAGAATCAGGCAGGTCTGTCTGCTCTGCAAGGCTGGAATATTAGTGTCATCGGCAAATAATACAAATTTAAGCTCTTCAGACACTCTACATATATCATTGATCAACAGATAAAAAGGGTAGATCCCAACACTGACCCTTGAGGGCACCACACACAACTTCCACACGCTCTGAGTCATACTCTCCCAACTTCACAAATTGTTGCCTGCTCTTTAAGTAGCTTCTTACCAAATTCAGCACTAGCCCCCAGATCCCATAACGTTCCAACTTCTTCAATTAAACAGTGTGATTTATTGTATCAAATGTTTTCTTTAGGTCAATAAAAACCCCAAAAGCATGCTTCTTTTTTGTCTGTAGTACGAGTAATTTCTTCGATAAGTTCATAGCTAATGACGTTGACCGTCTTTTTCTAAATCCATACTGGCTGTCAGTAAGAACATCATTTTTTTCTAAGAATTTGGACTATCTATTATTAAAGAGTTTGAATGAACTCATGTCCACAAGGTTAAAAAAGGAAAAGCTTCAACAGTTAATGTCGTTAGTTTCTAAACACTTTTTGGGTTAAAAGGAAAGTTATACAAGCCCCTGTCCCAGCTTTTTTGGAAGGTTTTGCAGACATCAAATTCATAATAAGTGAATAGCCAAAAAAGACACCTATATCAACATAACCTCTTTGGTGGGGGTTAAAATTACAAATCTGTATTTTCAGGTGTGTCTCTTTTTACGGTCTTATCCATTCAGATATTGAAGATTATGCTTTATCCATGCTAACAGCAAAAAGATCACAGTAAACGCCCAAACACTTATTTAAATGCATCCCCATGTACCTGTTGGCTTAATGGCAACTGAAAAAAAAATTGCAGTAAGATGTAAACCATCATGTACGCCTGACATCTCTCATTGGTAAATTACATTATCTATCTGAAAATATCAATAGCCCGAATTACAGTTAAATAAGAAGACGTATTATGCTGGTATACAGCAGCAGGGGAAATCAAACCAGACTTATAAGATAATTTACATCAATCAATCAATCAATCAATCTTTATATGTATAGCGCTAGTTCATAACAAGTGTTATCTAAAGACACTTTACAATAGAGCATAAAGGTCTTCATTTTATGGATACACATATATGCATAGATACATATATATACACATAAAAATACACACACACACACACACACACACACACACACATATATATATATATATATACATATACATATGTGTATGTATATATACATATATATACATATATACATATACATATGTGTATGTATATATACATATATATACATATACACATATACATATGTGTATATATATATACACATATATGTATATGTATATATATATATATACACACATATGTATATGTATATATATATACACACATGTATATGTGTGTGTATATATATAAGTATGTATATGTATGTATGTATATATATGTATGTATATCTATATCTATATATATGTATATCTATATATATGTATACATATATATGCACATATGTATATATATATAAATACATATACATATGTGTATGTATATATATATATACACACATATGTATATGTGTATATGTATATATATACACACATGTATATGTGTGTGTATATATATATATGTATGTATGTATGTATATATATGTATGTATATCTATATCTATATATATGTATATCTATATGTATATCTATATATCTATATATGTATACATATATATGTATATATATATATATATATATATATATATATAAATATATAAATAGATATATATATATATATATATATATATATATATATATATACAACACCCAACATGAATCTATACTTGAATGCACTCTGTCATGGCTTACCTTGTCTGAGCCCTCATGTCAACTGCATTACCTATGACCGTAATGTGTTTTTAAGGAATATGGGAAAATGTGTCTATGATGTTTGTCATAAATGTTGACACCACTATATATAGAAAGAAAATGTAAATAAAAAATTTGACTGCAAAAAGGAGAATGTGTCATTTATAAACATGCTGTATTGAGATGTATTGAAGCATCAAAATGTTAAAAATTGTTTCTTTCTGTTAATTGTTTGTATTGTTTCCCTTAAAATGACATGTAGTTTCTCACTGTATCTTCTGTTAAAATTCAAAGACATTGTTTATTTAAAAACACTGGAGATCATTTTTAGTCCAGTAAATAATATTCTAATGCTTCTATTCTAAAAAAAAATTAGCTACGAGAAGGAAAACATAATATACAAGGTGTGCTTATGTTTAAAAGAAGAAAAGTTAGATTACATATTAAATACAGATGAGTTTTGGTTTTGGAGTTAAAATTTTGGAATGAGCTCAGTGATGACTTAAAATGATGTAAACTCTTAAACTTCAGAAAAACCTTAAAGCTTAAATTAACTTGTCCTTTTATGGTTTGATGATTTTACAGTATTATGAGATTTAAAAAAAAAGTGTCTTCTGTAAGTTAAAATTATCTCGGATTGTACAGGAGAAGCAAAAAAAGTCACAAGTTTCAGCCTATACTTTTTCCAGCTATTGAAAGTTTGTGTTGAATGATGTTTTTTATTTGTACTTAACTTTTATGTAACCAAAATGAAATATGTATTAACTCATTCGTAAATAAGTTATAGCATTAAATCAATGGTTTAATCAACTATAAAAGATTCATTTTTTTTTATGTATTTTTTGGGCGTCTTGTGCCTTTACTGACAGGAGAGAGACAGTGGATAGGCTTGTGAAAGGGGGGGAGAGAGCAGGGGGAGACACTCTGCAAACTGGTCACAGGCGGGATTCGAACCTGGACCGGTAAAAACAAGTACATGGGGTGCCTGGTTGCTCACCACTCCGCCAAACCAGCACCCCTAAAAGATGCTTTATTAAACAGAAAGACTTAATATTTAACCATGTGATATTTCTATGTGCTGTTCATTAAAGCAGAGGCAGTGTGCTCCAAAGAGAACATATTTATGAATGTAGACGTTGTTTTAGCTCATAAAATACTTGAAGTGCTGCACAGAGCCCATCTAAAGAAGATGTTGTCGCTTACAAAAGAGCATTTATGTACTGATAAGCATTTAAATATCCATAGATGCTTTAGAGCAGTTTGACATTTTCTCAGAATTTTAAGTACAAGAGAAGAAAATAAGATGATTTGAGTGTAACTAATTAACAAGGAGATAGACATGCTCTTCAGCGATTTTAAGGACAGTTTTGAATGTGAAAGAGCATCTGATAAGACGGTACCACTGATGGATTATTGACAGTCAGGGAACAGAGTCTGTGTTCATGCAGGGGTCAGCAGTATCCCTAGTTTTCCTCGGCTCTCCCCATGTGACCACAGATGACAGGACTCGTCTTCATAAGGACGGCATAAGTGAGGAAGTGAAGGTTGTTTGTGCTTGTTATGCATATTTCCACAATTCATGGGGGTGGCTCTTCCCGTTTATCTGTATTAGATTAGATTAGAATTGAATAGATTGGATCAGGGATGGGCTACTAGTGGCATGGAGGCCAAATGCTGCCCTACTTCTCACTAATTGTGGCCCACCAAACTTTTACAAAAATCAGAAAGTATGGAGAAAAAAAACCATATCTAACGGAAATTATTCTGATTATTAACATTTTCATTGTTTTTTGCAAGTTATTGAAGAACTTACGTTGCAAAAGTGTCTCTAAATCTCTTTCATAATGCATTAGAACATCACATCAAGTATTACCCTATTTTGTATTTTTAAAATGGCAGCAGTAAAGTATTTGTGCTTTAAAAATTGGAAAACAGTCATTGATTTAAAAAAAAATTGACCTTAAAAATGCATCATTGCTTGCATTTGTGTCATCATATTATGAATATTCGTATACTACTTTATGACTACTTTATATTCACACATTTTGTTAATCAAACATTGTTTTTACCCATCAAGAGTATATATATATATATTATATGTATATGTATATGTATATGTATATGTATATGTATATGTATACATATATATATATAAATATATATATATATATATATATATATGTATGTATATATATGTATATGTATATATATATGTATGTATATATATGTATATATACATACATACATATATATATATACATACATATATATATGTATGTATATGTGTATATATATATATATATATATATATATATATATATATATATATATATACATGTGTGTGTGTGTGTGTGTGGCTTTCAAATGCAGTGCTGAATCAACAGTATTAGAGAGCCTGTCATAAAAAGAGAAAAACACCTTTCAAAAACTTGTTTTGACCTTAAAATGCTTTTATTGGACAAACAGAAATTTCAAACTGAGTTGACCTTTTTATACCCACATTTAAGACGCTCACTGGGCTTTTCTGAGAAGTCCTAATTAATAAAGCAGAACATTCTACCATCTGTTATCTTTTCTGTTTATTGCTTCCAGGGTCTTGGGGCTTGAGCCAGTCCCAGCTGGCACTGGGTAAGAGCTGAGGCAAGGTACACCCTGAACTGGTAGACCGCAGAGCCACATAAGAGACAGATGACCATTTATACTGACATCCATGCCTAACATTCAACCACTAAAACTAATTTTACTGTTCAGTTCTGCTCATTATAGCTAAGTTATAATTTTGCAGCTTCAGCAATTTCGGATTTTTGTAAAGGACCTCTTTCACGATACATGTAATTTTGCTCACAGCCCAATTTTTTGTTTATTGTGTGGTATTTGTAGTACACCCAGAGACTCCCAAGAATATACCTTTAGAAAATCCAAAAGTCATCCAGGGCCTGTACTATGACCTATTTTATGATCATTGACATAGGTGTGAGCCAGGGTGCACACTTTACCCCAAAACTTACTCAAACACAAATAATAAATCATCAAATTGGGTCAAATCACCTTCACTGAAGTCTGGTGCATCTTTTGAAATCAAATGTTAAGCTAAGTATTACAATTGAAAGGAGATATTGAATTTTAACTGAAAAAAAAAAATAGTTTTTTTAATGATTTTTTCAACAAATTCAATTCTTTTTAGAGATGTGTCTGACCAACTTACAGTTGCTGTACAACTAAAATACTGACAAATTATTTGGCCACACATATATTCTCAAAGTGGGAAAAAAATCATCAAATTCTGAGACCGGTAAAGTTGTTCAATTAACAGGTTGGGTTACTGTGGAAGAATCAGGATACTGTTCCATGTCTTGTATATCAGGGAACCTTTAAAGATTTGTTCAGAATTCATCCTTTAAGTATGATTTCTTTTAGAATTTGAATGCTAGATTCAAAACAAACATTTCACATGAAATGTTATTCATTTTAATATTGAACAGCCACAAAGGGCCTGTATATTATGCCTTTGTGATGAGATAATAATGAGCCATTGATACAAGTAAAAACCGATGCAGTTTTGGATTGTTGTAATCAGATTGTATATATCTACAATGACAGTAATACATAAACATTACTTCTGTCATTTTGTGTTTCTAGTACTTCTATATACATGTAATCTGTTTTATGGCCTTCGTGTCTTTTTGCATAGCAACGGCTTGGACAATTTTAATTTGTAGACTGGAACTATAGTGAGGGAAAGGGGATCTGAGAAATCCATAAGATGTATGATTGGCTGGTTATTTCATAGAATGGAGTCTTTGAATTTGCTTGTGTATGGTTGGAGGGGTTTCTGATTTTGAAAATGTTTATAATATCCCAAATAATAGATTACAGATGCAACATGTGCACACATGCCAGAGGTTCTCTTTCCAGCAGGACAGAGACAATAATATGTCTTCACAGGATAATCTGATGCATTCTTGTCAAATTGAATCCAAACATTGTATTTTATTGAGATCTGTGACGAGAATGAATCTGTCCCCTAATGAGATCAGCATCATGCTGGTAAACCCAAATCTCATAGTCACCATCTTTTTTTTGATGCTCAGCAATGTAGCCAGGGGACTGTTTGATTTGGTATGTACCGCATGTTATGGTCTCAAGGTATTCCAGATCCACATGAGGGAACGAGATATCAGATGCTTCAAGCTTCTGCCATTCACTATGAGCTCTACGTGACATATTTGGGTCTTCTGCAACTCGTTTTGCCAAAACATTGTCTTTTTTTTAAAGTGAAAGCATACACTGAGCCATCTTAGTATCTCGTTCCTCTCGATCTGGATCTGAAACATATATTGGTCCTCTGAAGGCATTGAGACATGCAGTTACTATGCGCACTAATTTGCCAATGACCTCAACGAAATAATTTGAGGTAAGTTGTTCCTTAAACAACATCCACTTCTTTAAACGCCCGTGGTAGGACTCTACTATCCATCTTGTTTTGGTACAGCAACGATCACTATTTGCTGTTGAGGAATCCAATTGGGATTTACCAGTTGGTAAATATGACGGCATTCTAGCATCATACCCCAACTTAGCAAGAAGATCTAAGGCATCACTGAAACTGCGATCTACAATCATATTGTCATTTGCTTCAAACCAAGATTTCAATATTTCAATTTTTTCCATGATGAGCCAAGTTATTGTTGCGTCATTTACGTTACCATGGTAGGGGCCAATAGTGTCTAAAACATATCCATCAGGCAGTACAACTGACATGAATTTTAGGTAATTTCGTTTTTTCTGTCCTCCGTAAGATGCCCTTTGAAACTGATGATCACTGCAATTGTTGAGGTAGATATCTGTACCATCTAAGATAAGAGTGACCTGGTCACCATAAAAAGCTTTAGTAAAGACAGTGTTGTGAGTTATGGCATCGTGGCGTGAAATATGATTTGTGCCAAGGTATTTGGGAACAACTATTGTGTTCAAAATATCTGCAATTGTATGAAAATATCTTGACAGTGTAGCTTGGGAAAGATTAGTAAGCATGGTCATTTGATTCCATGAAAGGTTTGTTTTCAGTTTTGCCCAAAAGTAAAGAAGCAAATCTATTGCTCTGGAACTATCACTTGAACCTGAAACAAGATCAGATTCACACATGTCATACATGTTCTGAAATTGCCAATGTCCAGCCAGTCCATGCATGGCAGTCAGAATCTGACAAGGTTTCAAACTTCAGTTTGGGTGATGTCTCATGTTTGGATACTTCATGTAGAATATATATAATATATATACTTTATATATAGAATATATGAAAAAAATATATAATTCAATTGAATGCACAATGCTAAATTGAAGTTAACATCCATTTGCTGCAAATTGCATGAAATAAAACATTACCCTTGATATACAAGACATGGAACAGTATCCTGATTCTTCCACAGTAACCCAACCTGTTAATTGAACAACTTTACCGGTCTCAGAATTTGATGATTTTTTTCCCACTTTGAGAATATATATGTGGCCAAATAATTTGTAAGTATTGTAGTTGTACAGCAACTGTAAGTTGGTCAGACACATCTCTAAAAAGAATTGAATTTGTTGAAAAAATCATTAAAAAAAACTATTTTTTTTTCAGTTAAAATTCAATATCTCCTTTCAATTGTAATACTTAGCTTTACATTTGATTTCAAAAGATGCACCAGACTTCAGTGAAGGTGATTTGACCCAATTTGATAATTTATTATTTGTGTTTGAGTAAGTTTTGGGGTAAAGTGTGCACCCTGGCTCACACCTATGTCAATGATCATAAAATAGGTCATAGTACAGGCCCTGGATGACTTTTGGATTTTCTAAAGGTATATTCTTGGGAGTCTCTGGGTGTACTACAAATACCACACAATAAACAAAAAATTGGGCTGTGGGCAAAATTACATGTATTGTGAAAGAGGTCCTTTGAAAATGCGTAGGAAAAAATTAATTACTATATTCTCATATTTTAAAATATAATGTCAGTTACAGAGCTTCTCCATACTGGTGTATGAAGCATTTTAGAAACACGAAAAAGGATTTTTGGTACTACAGACTTTTTTCAGGCTTTATCTGAACAAGGAAGTGCTAAATGCTGACTTACTAATGTTTTTTACTTATTCCTGCACCGCTGTGTGTTTTCAATGTTTATTTATGAACATATTTAGTGACAAGTTGATAAATGTTTAAGGAAAAAAACTGAAATGTCGCTTTTGCTATTCGTCGGTAAATTATACGAAATTTTAATTATAATGATTAAATTCTTTTATACTGTTGTTTCAATCTATGATTATCACTATGATAAACTGTGCTGGGGAGTTTATTCCAGAAATTCTTTAATATTTTTTTTATTTAATCCTGTTTTCTTCTCCTTTATAAAGAGGCTCTTGTCTCTTTAAAAACTGTCCACGGTTTGTTTCCGGAAGTGGTCCGTTAATGAAAATGTCTCGGTCCGTCCCACTTTTCCCTCCGGTCCCAATCATGTGTCCAACTCTGGTTCTTGGCTGAGTGGCGTTTTTGTTTTACTAGCTTTCTTTAACATACAAACTTCAACACTTAAGTACATGTAGTTCTTGTAGGAAAGCCTGTTTTAATTTATCTTCTGACGGGGAGGAACTTTTATTTATCGAAACGGGAAACGCAGAGCTCAACTCTGCTCGTAGTGCTAGCCGTCAAAGTAAAGAGGGCTGTTAGTCACCATGGCTTCGCAGATGTCTGGTAAGTTAATAAAAGGTTTATCGGTCCATCTCTGTTGGAGGGTTGAACAAAGATTAAAAGATAATTTGTGGTACTTTTTCCACACATTATAGCTCATTTATCAGCTGTTTTTTTGTGGATTATAAGTGTAAAAATGGAAATCCTCTATGTTAAGATGTCCTATCATCGATTATTAATGATGTAATTAATTCGTTTGTAAAAAGACCCCTTTTCTGCCTCCACCCAGCTGCCTTAATTAATATAAAGCTGTTATTGTTGGGCGTGAATGCTGCTTTAGTGCATGCAAACATAATATCTCACATCCCTCTGTGATAATGAGCATTGTTCTGCTGATTCACAGAATGAAACAAACAGACACACGTTTCTGTTCTTAATCATCCTCGTGTTCACATAACCCACTCAAAGACCTTTCAGCGACATGAGAAGCGTTGGCCATAAAAGGGACAGTGCCTGTTTTGTCTTTTAAATGTTAGGCATCAGCAGTTAAGAGTTGAATCTCCTCGGGATGAAATAACTTCTCTGTTTCACCCAGACAGTGACTCCTCTGTGGAGCTGAAGCAGAAAGAAGCTCCCAAAATGTTTCACCTGAGGGAAATACCGGTCTGGACCCTCTTTATAGTTATAGTAGATTGTGTTTAATAAACGTGCAAGGAAGGAGGACTGCAGGGATTTTCTCTGACAGATTTCTCATGGTCAGGAGATGACTGCAGCAGCTGTCACATGAAGTAACCATGACTGAATGAACTACAGGCATGTTGAGGTTTAGTGGTCCTTGTCTGATCTCATTTACCAGGGTGTTATCTGCATTTCCCTCAGATTGATGAGGATCATGGTTGTCAAGATTGTCAAGATTTTTGTTACCAGTGTCTGCAGATACTCGTGGCTAAGATGAGAGGCTTGGACATTTGTTTGTCTTTATTCATTATTTGCATAGCACCAGTTCATAACAGGTGTCACCCCGAAACACTTCACAACAGAGCAGGCAGAAGATAAACCCTTCATTTTATAGAAACACATGTGTGCAAGTACATAAAATAATTATACTGGTACATACACATACATACATCCAGAGATGTATCCATCCAGGAAGAGACAACAGGACCAAAATCTAATTTGTCTATGCTGAATATCGACTGAATCAATCAAACTTTATTCATATAGCACCTTCATTGTTGAATATAAATGTAGTATAGGTAAGCCCCTTGAGAGAACAATTGACTACCGCACAACATTACTCTAACTCCTTTAACATGGGGTGTCTCTTATTTAATGAAACAGGGATAAATCTTTTTGGATAGGTGTTTGAAAATAAACATGAAAACAAAAAAAGGGGCATTTAGGGAGACAATATATTTTCCATTTTCCCACAATTCTCGAAATTTGTTTTTTCAAAGCCACAATTAAAAGGTGATTCATTCCATTACATATATTTCACGAATGATATTGTACCAGTTGTCTGGCATCTCATTTTCAGAAGGTCCCCATGTCTGTATGGCTGAAAAGATAGTAACCATGGATAGCGAGATCAGTGTGATTTTAACATTAATATCTATAATAAATGTAATCTGTAGAGGAATAATGTTGATAACAGCATCTAGCTGAACTGCCATTGAAATTAGTATAAGTGGTCTAAAAGTATGAATTTATGTTAAATGATGTTTCTGTTGATGGCTGATGCAGGATAGAGCTCATGGTCCACAGCAGCAGGTCATCCATGATTGTTTATCAAAGTCAGACTGATATATGCAGGAACTATCATGCATTTAATTATGTTGATCTGTCTTAATACCGCAAATTATAATGTTAAAGCAGTGGAGCTACAGGAATGGCCAAACAGACGTGTTTACTAACCTGTCTCTACTATAAATAAAAGCCTGCAAATAATTAAAGATGCAAACTCAGTGGTGCGTAGTTATGATGCAAATAATGCCAAATAGTAAAATAGTACTAAACTGCCTTTCATGGCATCTTTTGATTCCACATCGAAGAAGAAAATGCACAAAATTATACTGATTGGAAGTCTGTTGCTGTCTTTTCCGACAAACCTCAAATGTGGTGCCTCGGCAGTTTGATTCTAACATTAAATGAAGTTGTGATTCTATTTTTATTTCCAATGAATATGAAGCTTTGAGCACTGTTCAACTCCAGGCTAGCCAGAAGCCGGCAGTAACACAGAATCTCTCCTCCAGACTAAAATGACCACACTGGGTTATGAAGGCGCCAAAACAGTTTTAGGGCTTTGACATAGAAAAAGCTTTCTTTCAATTCACTAATTTAACATTTTTCTTAGAGACCAATCTGAAGCTATGAATGCCTTCCTTACTGTCAAGTATTTACAAATTTATCTTTTTGAGAAAATGTTTTAATAGCTTCTTAAACTGTGACTTTTACTCACTTTTACTCAAGGCTGAACAGTTTGAGGGAGACCTTTGTGTTTACATTTCATTTTTACTAAAGGACTTAGATTCATTCTTATTTTTTTATAATCAAATTAGTTGTGTAAGATTTTGTCTTTGAAAGACCTGGGTGCTACTCTTCACGGTGTCTTCCTGCTCTCTCAGTAATGCGAAGAAAAGACGCTACTGCTTATTTTCAGTCAATGCTGGTTGTGTGATGTTCAGAATCATGGTGTCAAGAGTAAGGTTGCTTGATTTTTCTCGATAACTAATATTTAATTGAATTTTATTTTATTTCAAACATGTATGCAAAGAATAGAAAATAGAGAAATGCCATTCAAATGCATGAAAAAAAGGAAAAAAAGTAGAAATGCATGTTCAAAAAGGAGTAAAAAGAAGAAAAAAACTCATTCCCAAACTCATGGTCATCGATGAAGTCTTAGCTAAAATTAATCAGTTTTGGCTTTTGTCACAGTCAGTGGAGAAAACAGGTGAAAAGAATGAAAAACAGCATTTTATTCTTTAATAATATATATGACACCTCTGATCTTTGAAGGTGGAGATTCAGTGATGAAGAGGTTAAATCATGACGGTACAATCTGCCAATATTACAGCCAGTATACATGATATTTGTGGCTAGTTTTTATGGTTAAAATATTGGCTGTAAATGTCGGCAAAAATGTTCATAGCCGCAGATACTGATAGTTAGCTTTTTTGACAAATATCTGGTTATAATTTTTGTCTTAATACATGTGTTGTGTTTATAAACATGATCTTACTACCTATCAAAATAATCACATGTAAAATTTCTGCCACAATGAACCAGCCCTGTCATCAAATGTTTTGCCTTTTGTTATTTCCTTTTGTGACCTTATTTAGTTTTCTCTTTCGAAAAAAATCAGGGGTTGGGCTTGTATTTTCACGTCCTTTCTTCCATAAGTTTATTATTTCCTTTTCAAATTAAAGCAGATTTTTCACCAAATAAGGGAAGGAAAGACTGTAACATAGGGTTGGGCGATATGGCAAAAAAAATCATATTACGATTTTCAAAAAATGAAATCACAATCATGATTTTATCGCAGTTCTTTTTCACATTGATTTTGCTAGACTAATTTGCATGTTTGACCATTTTTTCTCTATGTTTAACATATAAAACATGTAAAACCTTAAAAGAAAAAAATGTCAATTCAAGCCAAAGAAACTTTCTGAACAGGTTTAATTTAAATAGTGCATTTATTTTTTATAAAAATGTGCAATAAATGTAAACATTGAAGGTAATGAACGACAATAGAGTGCACTTTTGTAACATAAAAACTAAACACACCAAGTGGCTTATTGAAAAGCGTCAAATATAAATGTAAACTTAAGTAACTGGTTACTTTACCTGGTAAAGCAGGGCTTCAGACTAACTTTTTGCATTGGTTGCAATAATAACTTTTTTAAGGTGCACCAGCACAAAAGTTAGGTGCACCCAATTTCTGGCCTTGCCGAAAAACGGAGAGACAGAGGAGGCAGGCGCTGTGTTTTGTCAATTTTTGGCGGATTTTCCACGACTGCAGTTACTTATGTCAGTTTAATAGGCTATATTACGTTTGTATGTATATTGAAATGTGCTTCCTCAACTTATAAACTTTTGATTTGAGAGAGAGAGAGATGAGGGGCTTGTGATAGAAGTGAATGTTTTCACCCGGTGAGCGCCAGGTGCACACAGACGATTTGACGATCTTTCTGCTTTATGAGATCATCCCCACATTGTGATCCTTAACGATTTGATATCATCATATCGCACACCACTACCGTAACATGAGGAACAAAGACCAGTTTCCTGAGAAAATCTCTTAGCTGACCCTTAAATGGATTCTTAAAGAGACTAAAGGTGTCTCAGAGCAAGCGCAGTGATACTGTCTTACATCCAGTGAGTATAACCGAGCCTGCTTTTGTGCCTCTGTCTTGCAGCTCCCTCCGTTTCCCTCCATCATGAGCTCTGAAAATGACGTGCTGATGAAGGAATACGTCAAGATGATGACTGATATGATCGTGCTGTGTGCCACTCTGGCACTATCCCTCTTCTTCTGGATAGTCTCCCTCACCATCAGCACATACTATGGTGAGCTTTCCCCTCTTTAAAACCTTTTTTCTCTCTGTACACCAAAGAATGAGGACAGCAAGGAATGTCCAGATGCCCGTTGATTCATTGTAGGTTTCATTTCATCCATGTTTAATCATTTTAGTTGGTTTATGCGTCCCTGTGTGGTTTAGACCTCAATAAAGTCTGGGTTTGAACAGAGTCTTTCCGTAGTGGTCTGATTTGTGACCAGGGATGTACCGTGAATCATCCAAATATAGTTGAGGATAATTTCAGCAGACTGTAGACCAGGTTTTTATTCATTTCTGTTATTACAGATTGAGATGTTCAGTTTTTTCCCATGAATTTTAGTTTAGAATAAACACACAACCTGTAGATTTTGATCCTCTGGTAGATCTTTGAGATATTTCTTGTAGATCTTTAACACAGAATGTGCATGTAGACTTAATTTGATACAGTTGCTGAAAGTTTCAGGCGATGTTGATAATAGCCCAACTTAAAAATTATTTTGATGGTGATCTGAATATTTGCTGGGATGCAAAAAAAAAATTCCCAAAGTATTTTTTTTTTCATAATTTAACATTGGACCAAATTAAAAAAAAAAACTATATCTCTGACATCACTGATTGGATTTGCTTCAAATTTTACAGGATAATATATATAATGTATCTCTATCTGCAAGGTAAATTTCATCTGGATCCGGTGTAGACTGAGGTCACAAAAAACATTAAATACTCATAAAAATATTAGGGCAACAATGATGAGCCTAGATGCAGAGAAGGCTTTTGATTCGGTTGGTTGGAGTTATCTTTATCAAGTTCTCGAATGATTTGGCTTTAATAAGAAATCAGTTCAGTGCATTAAGTCAATATATACGTCTCCCACAGCTACGATAAAAATAAATGGGCACCTCTCTCAACCCATCAAATTGGAGAGAGGGTGCCGTCAAGGTTGCCCACTCAGCCCAGCTCTTTTTGCGTTTTTTATAGAGCCTTTGGCTCAGGCAGTAAGGGAAGATTCAGAGATCAAGGGGATTTTAATGGGAGAGACTGAATATAAAATAAGCTTATTTGCAGATGATATTTTATTGACTCTGTGTGAACCGGAGAGGAGTATACCCAGATTGATGCATCTTTTGAAACTGTTTGGTATCTACTCAGGATATAGGTTGAATACACATAAGTCTCAAATCCTTTGTTACAATTTTACACCAAATGCTGAGTTGCAAGGTAGATCTGATTTTAAATGGGATGCCACCTCTATTAAATACTTGGGAGTATGGATACCTAGGGAGTTGTCTAAAATATATGAAAGTAATTATGACCCTGTTTCTAAGTCAATTGAAAGCAGACCTTAATAGATGGACAATGCTACCACTAGACTTGTCTAGTAGAATTGAAATTGTTAAAATGACAGTGCCCCCTAGGTTTTGTACTTGTTTCAGTCACTCCCGGTTGCAATCCCCTCCAAGGACTTCAGTGAGTGGAATCGGATGATTTCAAGATTTGTGTGGAATAGCAAGAGACCTCGGATTAAATACTCAATCCTACAACTCCCAAAAGAAAAAGGGGGCCTTGCTCTCCCATGCATGGAGGACTACTACACTGCTGCCCAGTTAAGGCCACTTGTCTGCTGGTGTAACTATGAGTACTCAGCTAAATGGAAAGATCTAGAATTGGTACAATCTGAAATACCATTGCAGTCTATACTGGGAGATTATCAAAACCGGGAATTCAACCTGCGCAAACTCAACCAGTGGACTAGACAAACCTTGAGTGTGGTTTAAGACCTGCAAAAGGTTTCACCTTGAAAATCCAATAAAAATACTTAGGTGGGTGGCCCATGACTCTGATTTTTTACCTTCCAGTTTAGATATCCAATTTAGAATTTGGGAACACAAGGGTATAACTGCTTACTGCACTATAGCCAGTACGCATGACTTGAAATCTTTTAATGTCCTTTCAAGTGTATTTAATCTTGGAAGATGTGACTTCTTCAGATATCTCCAGGTTCGGAACTATTTTAACAAAGTTATTAAACAGACTGGTGACAGTGAATCGAACTTGGTAAACATATTTATTGATGCATATAAGGCTAGATGTGCCAAACATTTAATATCTTTGATTTATAAGGAAATACAAGCTTCCAAAAAACACTCTACCACTCAGGTGAAACAGAAATGGGAAAGGGAGTCTGGCCAGGTGATATCTGAGGATGATTGGAATGACATTTTGAGCAATCAGTTTACAACAACCTACTCAAGGACCTGGCGAGAGTTCTGCTGGAAGAACTTAATTCGTTTTTTTATTACTCCTAAGTTGAAGTTTCTTCAGCAGGGCTCTCAGGGTCAAACAAATGTTGGAGGCAATGCGATAAATCAATGGCAGATCATTTTCACATATTTTGGGGCTGCTCACAGATCCAGCCATTTTGCAAGGAGGTTACAGAAGTGATAAACGTCATGTTTAGACAAAAGGCAAACTGCTCCTTTATTACACTTTACTTGGGTAAAATCCCAGACAATGTCATTCCAAGTGATAGATATCTCTACAGGGTCCTTCTGGTTGCAGCCAAGAAAGCCATCACACGGAAGTGGTTGCAGGAAAATCCCCTTCAAAAGGTGATTGGTTAGCAATTATTAGTGAAATACATCGTATGGAGAGACTGACCTTTTCATTAAGGTTAAAGTTTGACTGATATATCAAGCTCTGGAAGAAATGGATCATGTACTGTACGGACTGAAACTCATTCTAGTTAAAAAAACCTTGATTTGTGTTTTTACTGACTAATGTATGGCCCATATGTCTTTTCTCTGTTTTTTATTTGTCCTTTTCTATATGCCCTCTTTCTTACTTACCTTATATGTTACTCAGAAAATTTCAATAAAAAGAGAGTTTCAAAAAAAAAAAAAAAAAAAACATTAAAGTTTATAATGGGAAATCCCATACATTTCTCTTAGGCTTCTGTAAGGGCTTCTCCCCTTTTACTTCATTAAAGGAATTGCAGTTAATTTGCAAACTAGCTTCAACGTTTTTTCAAGCCTGTGTCATTTCCCAGCCTCTCTCGTATGTCGTAGGGACTGAGCGGAGACTTGGCTAGACAGTCGGAGCGCTTGGTGATCTAGAATTGTACCTTGTACAGGGGTTGTGGAAAAGCTAAAGCTGCTTGGCAGAGGTCTGCGCTCTCTGAGTGCTTTTCTAGTTGAATGTGAGACAAGAACTAAGGATGTGCTGAAGGCAAAAGTTGGTCCCATCCACTAATAGCATGGTGCTCCTGACGAATTGGCCGATAGCTGCATATAGAATTTTTTTTTGACTATACTTGCTGCTTGCAGTTCCACCTAAAACTTCAAAATTTAATTTTCAGCCATTCTAAACTAATAAGCACAGTCGTTCTTGACCTCCTGGTCAGTTGTTTGTATTACGTGACTGAAAGTAACCTTTACCAGTGGTTTAAATAATCACTTTACACAAGACATCACAAGGCAGACATCTGTTAACATGTTTTTTCCGGTAGTCAGTGATTTATTTTCAACTTTGAAAAACAACAGGAAATTCTGACTTAATTTTTCCAAAAAATGTTGAGTTTTTTTTTTTCACAATTTCTGATTATAAAACAAAAATATCAACCTTAAAGGACTGCACAGCTCAAAATGTTGTTTCCCAGGAAATAAACAGGTACGTCTTTTTAACACTTGTTTTTTTTTTTTGGAGTGACCATTACACACCATTTAAGAGTTCTCCTCATCCAAGTCCAAACTTCCCTCAAGTTAGTCTTTTGTCGGGGTGCTGGTTTGGCATAGTGGTTAGCACCCCATGTACATGCTTCTGCCGGTCCAGGTTCAAATCCCGCCTGTGTCCAGCTTGCAGAGTGTCTTCCCCTGCTCTCTCTCCCCCTTTCACAAGCCTATCCACTGTCTCTCTCCTATCAATAAAAGCACAAAAATGCCCAAAAATATACATTAAAAACAAACAAAAAGTTAGTCTTTTGTCAACATGCTTGTTAAATAAATTCATTGGTCCAGATTCGATAAGTAAGTATAACAGCAGTCGGAGAAGCTGAGGCTCTTTGGGATATTTCCAACGCAGCTCCGGATTACAATATATATTAAATATAATATATGTTATATATTATATATGATTTATTATGTTCAATCTCAGCATCACATTATCATAGGATGTACAAAAGGAAAAGACCTCAGTCGCTCTTTGTCACTTTCCAGCTAGAAAACAGTGACTGCATGTGACTATCCTGAATCAAAGATTGTAAAATCAAGGCTGATGCCAAAACAGAAGTTAAAAATCAATTTTGGCCTATGCATGAAAAGACAATTTTAGTTTTAAAATTCTGAAAATGTATACTAGGAACACACCACCTTTTTTTTCTTCACTTGTCAAAAGGAAGCATTGCTGTTTCTCCAATGCCTCCTTTTGACTTGTTTCATTGAATTAATTTATTATAATTTATCTTTTTAATGTCTTTATTTGTTTTTACCTACTGCGATACTTGTATATGATCAACAGAAACAATCAAATTTCCTCTTGGGAACTGGAAAGTATTTCTGATTCTGATAATTCCCCCACAATGCCAGTATTTCATCTCCTGTTTGATCTTGAAAACTGATCACAGTTTATCATCTCTATTAGACCTAAAAAAAAATAAAATCCCCAGTTTTGATCCACAAAACTTGACTTACAATTTTTAACAATATTGTCCCTTTAAAAAAACCTTCATGTGACACAAAAATTACATAAATCAAGTCTTGCCTTTATATTTTTAAAATGTATTAAAAATCAAACTGAATTTCCCTCCTATAGTTAAAGTGTGTCATAAAATGTTGATTATGCCGTTCATACATCAGCAGGCTTGTCTACATAAACACTGACAGCTGGACTATTTTTACACAATGTTAACATGAAACTCTCTGAATATTTAACCACATTAAAATAATTAAAAAAACAAAAGCCTAAACATGTGCTTGTGCAGAATCTGACAGGACATGCCATAGTGAAAACTGTACATTTCAGTATTTGTTTTCAAACTTTGCAACAACACATTTCACTACATTATGTTGAAGTTGAAACATGAAATCGTCCAGGAATGCTTGACAACTGATGTCTTTTTGATAATGTAAAAGTCTTCAATTCAGCTTAAGTTGGAGCTGTCATTGAGGTGTAAACCAGTGTTTGCAAGGGGTCCTTAAAATAAGATATATTTTAAAAAATATGCAATGACATCTGTAAAAATGTGATTATTTCTCTCATATGTGATGGAGACCTTTAGCTACCTAAACTACAGAGTTTTTATTTCTCTAGTTATCTGTTTCACAAATGTAAATCATTTATTTAGCTGGTGTAGCACAAACTTAACATGATCCGCATCTTTTTTCAAAATATGAGCCCCCTACTTTTTCAGTGGGAATAAACTATTCATTTCTAAATAAGTTTATTGTGAATCGTCTGCAGGAAGTGTTGTGGGAAAACTCATGAGCTTGAAAGATCCATATGAACTTCCTTCTTTGTTACTGTAACAGCAAACAAAGCTGGAACATTTATGTTTGAGACTAATGTGATGGATGTTGTCTAAATGTCTTTACAGGTACTCTGCAGCCCGTGTCACCATGGCGATGGCTGTTCTCCATCTTGGTGCCTCTTGTTTTGACGCTCAGAGCGTTGAAGCGTCGAAGCCTGGACAAATCAGGAGCCCTGGGAGGTGAGGACAAACCCAGACTAGAAAGCAGTTGGAGAGCGCAGACCCACACTAGCGCCACGGTCCTCACCCATATTGTGACTTTCACCGTAAATATTAGTCCTACCTTTATTAATCTAAATATTTAGATTCCTTGACTATGAAAACATACCATTAGCAATTGGATTCATAATGATATCTAGTTTAGTTCAGTAGTTATTCACGAAAATCACATATTTCGTCATGGCGGATCCAGACGGTGATCCGGATCAACACCAAAATCTAATCATTTGTGCCTTATCCCAATCTGGACATTTCCTGAAAATTTCATCAAAATCCATCCAGAACTTATTGAGTTATGTTGCTAACAGAGAAACAAACAGACGATGGCGATAACATAACTTCCTGGTGGAATAAAAATGGTGAAAACAAAGCCCTAAAATTAATCTGATTGGCCAAAAGGAATCTAGTCCAGGTATAATTTGTTTTTGGAGAGCCAATCTTTTAAAATGTTTTATTTAAGTATATAATTTTGTGGTGTTTTGTACCTTTATTGATAGGAAAGAGACAGTGGATATGCTTGTGAAAGTGGGTGAGAAATAGTAGAGGTAGACACTTTGCAAATAGGTATCAGGCTTGATTCAAATCCAAGCTAAAAGAAAAACATATATGGGACATGGCTCTTCCAACCAGCACCTCTAAATCTAAAATCAAATTGAAGAAATTAGAGGAGAGTGAAGCAGGTTGTAGATGCATTGGCTGACAATTTTCTTCTCTGTGATATGGTTAGAAGTATGTTTCATTTTTTCTTTGCCAGAACGCTCTTGAAAAAGAGGTTCCTTGGTTGCATAAAGTTTTAAATAAAATAAATGTTCAAAAATTGAATGAGAACATCAATATTGCCCTGATCATTTTATTCATCAATTAAATATAATGAGCATAGAATAAGATTTAACTTGTCATATGGCTAATTTTTTAAAAGTTTCTTTCAGCTGTTTAAGTTTTGTCTCATCAATGGATGTTAAACTGGAAAAATCCCCCCGATTTGACATTTAGATATTAAGAAAATAGGCCAGTATTAAAATCTTCAGGAAAAAGTCCCTGGTTATGTTGCAGCCTGTACATTTAATGTTTGTAATCATCTGTGAACTGTGAATAAAGTTCATAAAGAAATGGGGGATTCAGTAGAGGATTTTTAGAAGCAGTTGATTTTAGACAGGAAGTTGAAGGAGGATACAGTCTACAGAATAAAGATTCTATTAATCAGGATGCAGTTGCATAAAGAAGACGTAGATTTATCCTCCCTGAGGTTCTTTTTAAGAAGAAGAAGCACTTCAAAGATCATCCAACATGTCCCTCTGGGACACGCCATGCGGTTAAACTGGGAGAAAATAGACACAAGGTCATTCATGCTGTGGTGGAACTGGTTTGGTCAAAACAAGCCTCTGAAATGTTACAGCGCTCCCAGGATAACTTCAAACGTTACGTGACGTTTTTTTATGATTCCAAGAAATCAATCTAAGCTCATGATTATGTCAGTTTGAACTGATTTATCCTTTCTGCTTGCATCATCTGCTCAAGTTCACAGAGGTGACAAAACAGTGAACAGAAAATGACACATTAGTCTCGTATTTATTTCAGGGTCTATGCAAAACTTAATCAAATATTGTCAGGGAGATATTCATATTTATTTAAAGTTTATGTGTAAAGGGAAATATGGAGCAAGAGAATGTTGCTACACTAATTTTCAATGCGTGACCCAAGTTTGGCCTTTAAAGTCATAATAAAACCAACAATAAATACTGTTAAAAGTACAATAAACAAACTTGCTAATTACAGACAGAGCAATTCTAAACAAATAGATACAGCAATACAAAAAAAAACAGATAAAACAGGAAGCACTTGATCATGAATGACTGCTAATTTGACTCCTCTTTTTAATCTGTTTCAGGTTGAGTTAAAATGATTCCAGTCTGGATCCAGTTTAAGTTCTGATAGTAAAGCATAAATCAGTTACACAGTAAATATGTTTAATTAAAAATATATTTATGGATACTTTTAAAATTCCATTTGATTTGATTTTTATTAAAGTCTCTTTATTGGTTTATCATTATCTTACCTTTGAATAAGTCTGTTTCCATGTATTATACTATCACAATATGTGAATTAATGACCAAAAAATGCTCCCCATATTTTAAATATCAATGACACTAGCATCTATTTATTTAGATATTTTTATTTGTTTCAATAAACTGCAGTTACATATATTTAATCTATGAAAACATTGTTTTATAATCATGACAAATGTTACCTCAATCTGTTTTTGTGTTTTCTACATTAAATGAAACTATAAATTGTGACAACAAAACAATATTTCTTCAATTATATTGTCTTCCGGCTAAATTAGACAAAAAATTGTGAGTAAAATAGAAATCCAAAGAAAAGGACTGGTGCTAAGTCAATATGTAGTTAAGCTTAACAAACCTAGAACTTCTTCATTTAAACTTTAAACAAGTCTCAGTATTGAACTGCAACTACAAAAATGCCTCTTACTACCCTCTCATAGCTTTGTCAAACCCCCCTTTTGAAGATTTTTAAAAATTTTCCAACTGTATTCTCATGAAGAACTTACAATTAATTATCTCGCTCCTAAAAGTACGAAATTTAGTGTTAAAGAACATTTCTGGCAATTCTATCTAGCCAATGGGACCCACAGGCTAGCAAGCAGATTAGCAAGCAGGTTAGCATGACACAGCAAAGTCACTAATGCTGTAAACACTATTTAATTTAAATGACAAGCCTGTTTTTTGCTGAAAAGTTGTATATTTAGTTAAACAGACCATTGCCATTTGCTTTTTAGAGGAAACAAACCTTCACTTTACTTTGTATGCAAATATTTTAGAAAGATGTGATTAGCACTGAGCTAGCATCATCAACTTTATGGAGCGGATATGCGCTTCTCTTTCTCTTGTTACACTACAGCGGATATTTGCATGGGATAATTTAGCATCTTTCACAGACACTGTAAATTTATTAGCTTTTCATGTTTGTTAATGAAAAGTCTTAAAGAAACAGAGAATTTGTTGAATATATTGACAAAGTTTTTAAATTTTAATAAATTGTGACAGAAACGCAGATTTTCTTAACACATTGGTCATCACCTTTTGTCTAAAGTTCTCCAGAAAAAAATGCTAAAAAAATAGTTCTTTAATGATTTAATTTTTTTGTACACCTTTAAACCTTTCAAAAGGCATCTCAAATTGATGTTACTAAGTGTATAGTGTCAAATCTTGACAGATAACAGGATTTACATTTTCAAGCTAACTAGCGAGTTAGCATGACTCGGCACAGTCATTAAGTACTTTGAGCTGCTTACAACGTTTATTCATTTTATTTGGCAAGAAGTTCATTTAAGTAGAATCTGTAACTAGATTAATAAGGCTTTGTTTGTTGACATTTTCAAGGAATTTTGACTGCTGTTCAGCTTTTATGTTAATATTTTCAAAAGTTGTTAAAGTTTGCTTCCAGTTAGTCATCTTTGTGAAGGGGTTGTGTACTCCCTCTGTCTCTTTGCATCATTAGCCCGAAGCAGATTGTTAAATGGGGTAATTCAGCATTTTTCATAGTCACAGAAATAATATTGAGCGTGTTTCTCATCCTTAACCCTCAGATTTAAAGAAAGGATTTATGTGTTTGACGCTAGCTTGTTTTCAGATAGTTTCTCTCTCAACTCTCAGTTGCGGTTGCTGTGGTAGATTTATTACAAATCTTGGGCTGATTGAGTTTAGCAGAGATTAAATCTGACCTTTGCAGGAAACTTCTATCAGTTCATTATTTAAATTTCAATGATGTTTTTTTATAATTTTGCTCTTTGCGACATTTGCCATTTAGTTTGACATTTCAGTGACTATTTGGGGACTTTTGGTTTACATTTTCTCAGAAAAGGTTCAATACTCTTTTCTGTTTAGGTAATGTTAACTTTTATGTGACTTTAGTGAAGATTCGACCAATCCTTTTTATATAAATTTAAGGTCGTTTATCGTATTCATTTATGTTTGTAGCCAGAGTCGCCAAATAGATCAAACTGACAAGAACTAAAATCAAACCATTCGTAACGTGTCTAGAGGATGTCACATAACTTATTCTAGTACACATAACGGTCACAAATACAAGCTTAAGAACAACAAAAACACTGTTCATTCTTTTTATGAAGCCCTTTTTCAACTTGTAGTAAACATCAATTTTGATAAAACTCTTATAAAATCTGCTAAGTTCTCCTTCAGTCTACTATTTTACCCACTTTTTGTCCATTAAAAGTACTAAAACGGCACAGAGATAAATATACCGGTACTGAGGCTGAAAAAAGGTAATTTCTCCAGAAAACTTCACTAAAGGGACAAAAATCTAATTTGCCAGGGTTACAATGTTCCTGGATATTTTATTGCAGGTTTAAAGACTTAGAAGGAATTTCAATCAGCCTTTTATTACTCTTAGAAAGTCGGCAGATATATAGAGGAAATCTTTTTCTTTAAATTTGCCACAGACTGAAGAGAAGAGTTTATTGATCTAATAACGATTAAAATGGTTCTTAGTTCAGATATTCCCCTGCCTGAGGGAAAACAGGGTTTATGTTCTACATTACTCTATTTAATACAACAGAGGTTTAAAGGAATGGCCCGTATTGATTTTTTTCTGGTTGTCTTGTATCTTTGGATGCTTCTTGTTCTTAAAATCTGTACTAGATCACAAACTTCTGCGCATTTTGATTCACATTCTGTTTTATGATACCAAAAGTCTGGTTCTATGTTTTTTATTAGATTTTTCCAGGGTCCAATAATCAATATGAGGCAATATCTATGCCCCCTTTAATATATTCTGATGCATAACTTAGGGTTATCAGAGTTGAGGCATTAATCGCAATAAGTTTGAGGTCTTGAAAATACTCAGAGCAACTTGCTATTTACTACTATACAGTTAAATAACTTAATTGGGGCTGAGGCTGGACACTACGACTGTAGCATCAACCTTTTCTTACAGTGATACAGAGGACTTGAATTAATTAATTCTAAATAATACCTAATTATTCAACACAATGTGTAGGCAACTTTGGGAAACAGATTTTTTACTTACCATACAATATTTTGTAGGACCCATTGTAATTAAACACCATTAGAACTCATACAGTTGATTTATAAGTCTCATAATGTCATCAGAAATATGTTTTTGTTTCTCTGGGTAGCAGTTTTCATGCATTTTAGCAATTTTAGTATAACTTATTTCGAGACTTGACTCTGATTTGACCTTAGGGAATTCAAAAGTGACTAGAAGTCAAAGCCTTGAGACCTCAGTTGAATTTCAAACTTGACTTACAATGTTACAAATGTATTTAGCAAACCTTTTTGTCCAAAGAAACGTACATCAAGGTAGGCTTGATAGTGTAAAGGACCTTGCCAAAGGGTCCACCTGGAATGACACCCTGACTAGGATTCAGATCTCTGTCCTCCTGGTCAGTAGAGTATTTAACACATTGAGTTTTCCAAGTGACTTGGACTGAGGGACTTGATTATTGATTAGAATTGCCCCTACAGACTAACAACTTGACTTGGAGTCAAAGAATTAAGGCATGACTTAATTTGCAGCAAGAGAGTTGAGTCTTCACTTGGACTTTTTCTAAGAGCTCAAATCTGACTTGGACTCAAATGACCCTTTTCCACTAGCACGCCTTGGCCCTACTCTACTCGGCCCCACTCAATTTGCAGCGTGTTTCCACTAGCCTGGTACTTCCTAAAACAAGCTAGTTTTTGGACCTACTCCGCTCTGGTTCTAAGCGAGCTGAGTCGAGACTGAAAGATGACGTCACAGACTGCCTGCTACTGATTGGTCAGACAATGTCATCATCGATGAGTCATGAGTGCGACGACCTAGCACGCTAGCGGTAGCTACCATTAGCTTACCCTCATACATCTCTTCCTTGCAGTTCGATTGCTCTTGTCCTCGGTTTCATTCTGTTGTATAGCTTCCAAAACTCTCCTGTGCTTCTCAAGGGGTATTTCTTCTTGTCACCTACAGCCTTCTTCTGCTTTACTTTTTTACTCGGTTTGTGACAAAAAGCCACAAATTGTTGTGTCGCATTCAAAATGACGTCACCGCAGTGCCGCTCAGCTGTTTACAGCGACACTGCACCCCGTTGGGCAGGCGACTGGGGCTAATGGAAAAGCAGCACAAGGCGAGTAGAGTAGAGCCGGGTAGAGTCAAGTAGAGTAGAGTAGAGTAGGGCTAATGGAAAAGGGCCTAAAGGCTTAAGACTAAAGTTGATTTACCTTGACTTGAGACTTGAACTGCTCCATGGATTGTTGACTTCACATGGACTTGCCCTCGTAGATTTCGAACATAATTTGGCCTCAGAGAATTTAATCTTGACTTGGACTAAAAGGCTTGAGACTGAACATACACTGTTTGATCGGCCGAACAATTGATCTGCGCCTATTTCCTTAATTTTGGGAGATCACCAATCGGCCAATCCTTACATGAGAAACCGATCTTATCCACCAATCTTATCCACCTCCTCAAAGGTCTAAAAGTCAGCTGCAGCTTTTTCCTCCACCAGACTGACAGAGCTGAGGTATTTTTACATTTAAATAAACACAAAGATGCTGCATTTGGGCATTTTTTTCTTTTTGTATGACAAGGAAACCTAAAACTCGGGACACTTTATTAGTGGTTTAGGTTGTGTTGTTAGTTTGTCATGTAGATTATTTTAATAACTACCTAAAACCTTGCGATTTCCTTTATTTGTGAAAGCAAAATACTTTACTTGGACTAGCCTTCATACTTCAAACTGTTCTTAGACTCAAAGGCTTGAGACTTGACTTACCTTAAGAGACTTGAGTCTTTACTTGGACTAGCCTTCACACTTCAAACTGTTCTTAGACTCAAAGGCTTGAGATGTCATTTAGACTTAGAAGAAATGTTCAGTTCCCGTCTCTGCAGTGATAAATTAAGGACAGCCCTGTTTCTCTGAATGTCCTGTTTCACTCTCAAACCCTCATCTGACCAGTCAAAGTTAATCTTCACCTCATGATGTCGGACAGGGGTGCAGGGAGGATGTTTTTTGTTGGCCAACCTGAGAGAGATCTGTCGGAAAAGCAAGACTGGCACATTTTGTTTATTGCGATGATCTATGTGAAATAAAAGCTTTCACATTTTCAAAGGACACATTTAGTGACAGATAAAACTGTACGTAATGTTCTTTTCCTCTGTCCATACTGGAGTTGATATTTTCCATTCGTGGTTTGTTCAGTAAATCCAAACAGTCATAAAAGTTTGATGTTATAATGTTCTGATTGTTTTATCTGAGAAGATGATGCAAAAACAGTCATCCATGCTTGTGTGGAAAAACTCCCTGAAGGTCTTCTTAAGTCGCCCATAAACCCAAAAAAGCCATCAGAACATCAGTGAGAGCACGCAGACTTGATTTCACTCTAACTCCGTCTCACACACATCCTGTCCTCAGGGACCTCGTACTCACCACCACATGGCGCAGGATTCAGACCTTTTCTCTGACATTAAGTTTTTCCTCGCAGCCCTCCTGGTGGGATTCGTGCTGACGATGGCGAACTTCAGCTTCTTCTCCGCCCTGCTCGCCTTCTTCATCTCTTCGTCCAGACTCACTCGATGGGGAGGAGCGCAGAAGAAGAAGATAGACGCTGACTACAAAGAAGGTGAGGGCAAAGAGCTGGAGCATTTATCAAGTTTCTGATTTAATTCCTATTTTGGCTTTCCCAGGATGAAACAATTCTTGTGTACCAACATTAACATGCTTTTATTTTGTATTATTTATGAATATTATTTATACATTTATATCATCAAGCTTTTTCTCATAGTTTGTGTTCATTGGACGAGCCATTCATCCATCCACCTGCCATTCACTTCATTGAATCCATCCATCCATCATCTTTTATCGCTCACTATGTCCACTCATCCATCTGTTAATTACACACCCATCCGTCAATGTTTATGTACATCCATCAGTTATTTCATTTGATCCATCCATCAATCTATTTGACCATCCTTCTATTGTCCATCCATCCATTCATTCATCCAACAACGCTTGCATTAGTCCATCCCTCCATTTCCCCCTCTATTGAACTATTCATCCAATCAGCCATCCTCTTATCATCTATCCATCCAGTCACCCATTCATCCATTTCATACATCCATTTTTTTCTTCAATCCATATATCAATCTTTCCATCTTTTTTGTCATCCATCCTCTGCTCTTCACTCTGTCTATCCATCCATCTATTATTTAATCAATCCATCTATCAATCTATTTGACTGTCGATAAACCCAACAGCTTGTCCATCCCTCCATTTTTTTTCTTCTGTTGGTCCATCTATTTAATCGCCCATCCTCCATCCATTTTTTACATACATCCATTTTTTTTCTTCAATCCATATATCAATCTTTCCATCTTTTTTGTCATCCATCCTCTACTCTTCACTCTGTCCATGCATCCATCCTTCCATCCATTATTTAATTGATCCTTCTATCGATAGAGTCAAATAGACTCTGTACATTAACCCAACAGTTAGTCCATCCCTCCATTTTTTTCATCTATAAGTCCATCTGTTTAATCACCCATCCTACATCCATCCATCCATTTTTTACATGCGTCGATTATTTTCTTCAATCCATCAATCCAACTTTCTTTATCATCCATCCTCTATTTTTGACGCCATCCATCCTTTCCAGCTATCCATCTGTCAGTTATTTCCACTATTGTTTCTATTCATTAGCCATTTCAGTTGATCCATCCATCAATCTATTTGACCATCCATCTGTCTAACCAACTATTCATCCATCCATCCATTTATTCATCCATCCATCAATCTATTTGACCATCCATCTGTCGAACCAACTGTTTGTCCATCCATCCATTTTTTCATCCATCCATCATTGATTATGTCTTTTCGTCAGTCGTTTAAATCGATCCATCCATCAATCAATTAGACCATCCATCTGTCGAACCAACTATTCATCCATCCATCCATTTATTCATCCATCCATCACTGATTATGTCAATTTATTAGTCTTTTAAATTAATCCTTTCATCCATCTGTTTGACTCTCCGTCTGTCAACGCAACAGTTTGCCCGTACATCCATTTATTCATCCATCCATCATTGTGTCTGTCGATTTATCAGTCATTTAAATTGATCCATCCATCAATCTATTTGGCCATCAATCTATAAACTCAATTGTTTGTCCATCTATTGATTTACTCATCCAACCGCCCTTGCATTAGTCCATCCCCCTGTTTCTTCCTCTGCCGGTTCATTTATCCAACTGGTCATCAATACAATTGCACAACTTAATCCATTTATCAATCTATTCATCATTTTTATCATCCACCCACTGTTCTTCACTCCGTCAATCCTTTAGCTTGCCATCCATCCATTCATCCATCAATCATTTCAATCAATCCATCTGTCAGTCTATTTGACTATCAATCAATAAAGCCAACGATCATCCATCCATTCATTTTTCCAGCCACTCTTGCATCAGTCCATCCCTCATTTTTTCATCATTCAATCCTCCATCTATTTAATCACCCATCCACCCATTCAGCCATTTTTTACATCCATACATTTTTTCTACCAACCATTTATCCATCTTTTTATAATCATTTGTCCTTATCGTTTGCCAATGCAGTATATCCATCCCTGCATCTCCAACATGCTTTCAAACATTTTTTTATCTTCCGTCTATTCATCCATCCAGTCATCCAACCATCTATCTGTCTGTCTGTCCACCCATTTTTCACCCATCCATTCATGCAGTTGTTTTTTGCATCCATCCATCCATTCATTTGTTCTATCCATTTATAATCCCCATAGCCATTTTTGTCATCCATCCTCTAAGCACCCCTCCATCCATCCATGTTAACACCAGTCTAATCTTTACTTTTTCACATCCATCAATTTATTCTCTTGAACCGTCTTCCAACCATCATCCTTTTATCAATCTACCCACCCGTCCTACATTCACAAATAATTTCTACATTAATTCATTTTTCTTTTTTCCTTCCATTTATCCACACTCACTCTTCCATCCATTTGTTTGTCTGTCATCTCTATTTATCTTTTTATTTACCAACCCATCCATCCACCCATCCATCTTTTCCATCATCCATCCATCCATATATCCCTTTTATCCCCTGCATATCTCATCTCCATCCATCGAATCATCCAGTTGTCCGTCTAATTCCATCTTTCTTAATGTGATCGTCAGCACTAGAATCTAAATGGACTGAGGTTTGTGATGGCTTGTAGGTGGTCAGAGGAACTGGGTCCAGGTCTTCTGTAATGGAGGAGTCCCCACAGAGCTGGCTCTGCTCTACATGATCGAGGTAAACACGTGCTCATCTTCTCCCTTACACGTAGAGAACTCCTGCTCCTGCTGAGCTGCTGTTTGTGTGTCCAGGTGGGTCCAGGTGAGATGCCCATTGACTTCAGTAAACAGTACTCGGCCTCCTGGATGTGCCTGTCTCTGCTCGGAGCCATCGCCTGCAGCTCAGGAGACACCTGGGCGTCTGAGGTGGGGCCTGTTCTCAGCCAATCACAGCCAAGACTCATCACCACCTGGGAGGAGGTCCCAGCAGGTGAGAAGCTGACGTCACTCGTCCTCCGACCTTCTTTGGTCCAGGATCATGAATCAATCAATCAGTCAAACTTTATCTATAAAGCGTTTTTCATACAGAGAATGTACCTCAAAGTGCTTTACATAGAAAAATAAAAACATTTCCTTAAACCCACCTACCCCTATTTAACATAAACACCTACCCACAAATGGACACAACGTTTTACTCATGCACGAGCACGCACCAACAGACACACACAACACACAACTAAATTAGTGGCAAGAAATCTAAGAATAAGAACAAGAGGCTGAATATCAAATCTAAATCACATCAATTCTTTCACATAAAGAAATCAACGCCCTGATGTCCTTCAGGCTCACTGCTGTAGCTCTTTGATAATTTACTTTTACTTATAGTTTTTTCCAATGATATCTTTTAGTTTTAGTCATAATGAGTCATCTGAATTGTTTTGAGTTATGTCCAGTCACATTTTAGTTGATTAAATCTGCTGTAGGTGTAAACTGTGAAGCATTTTTATGTTTCCTTGAATTTCTAAAGTCGTGTTTTACACTTGGATATAATGAAACATCTAATAACCCTTTACTGAATGCTAGTAAAGTTTGAATTAGGGATGCACAATATTGAATTTTTGCCAATATCCAATATGCTGATGTTTTTTTGATTCATTATTGCCAATAGGTATACCGATATTTCAGGTCACAAGCACAAGCTCTGTGCTTAATAAAAATGGACTTGTTTCGTTTGGTGTTATAGCATATTACCACATGAGCAGATATAAATCACAAAAAACAGCTTTTAACTCGAAAATCAAACTGATGATATTTAAATGTACCCATGCAATGATGAGAAGGACCATCAGTTTTGAACATTTGTCTAATATGCAGATATTCCAGCCGATATGTTTGGCCTATATATCCACTGTAAATACCTGCAAATATTTCAATATTGGCCGATATTGATACGTAACTTTTGAGGCTGATGTCGGTCAATACAGATAGCAAACCGATAGTATCATACATCCCTAGTTTGAATATGTAAGTGAACAGAAACAAATGTTCCTTTTGTTTGAAAAGAGAGCAGCTCTGATTGGATCGCTCCACAACCTGTCCCACCACCACCAAGCTAAGGCAGCTGTGATTGGATGTCCCTCTGAACTCATCCAACCTTTAACACAACCAAAGTAGCTGTGATTGGATATATTCTTAACTTGTCTCTACTTCATACATACATACACCAAATTAGGTCTGATTGGATTAAGTCTGTCAAACAATCTAGTCTTTATTTGTTGATGAAAATGTCAGTTAATTTAGTTTTTGTCTGTGTGCTTGTGTTTTTATTAGTTACTGTCGAGTTTTCATCAGAAAAAAAAGGTTGTTGATGAAAACTGTGACAAAAATAGTCAACAAAATCAACACTGAGGCATAAAAAGGAATCATAAAACATCTATTCTATTCTTGTGTTTGTATTTAAAGCTCTTCACAGCACATCCCAGATACATCACTGAACATATATCACCGTACAGCACAGCAAACACCCTCAGATCATCAGTTCAAGGACTCCTTACTGAAACAGGGTCACACAGGAAAGCTTTTGGAGACAGAGCCCCTTATTTAAAAATATATATGCATGTATGTATGCGTCTGTTTGTGAGTGGATGTTGGTTGTTGGATGTTGTTATTTCTATACTAGATTTTCCTGCTGTACAGCACTTTGGCTCAAATTGTGTTCATTTAATAAATCAATCAAACTATATTTATAAAGCACTTTTCATACATAAAATGTAGCACAAAGTGCTGAACATTCAAGTACACAAGCAGATAAAAGTAAGGGGAAAAATAATCACTAAAATACTACATTAAAATAATACAATATACAAAATCACACCCACCCCCCAGCCCACATTTAACATAACCAGCCCTCACATGCACACTCATGCATTCAACTACATACATGCTACAAAACACACACTCACACACACTCACAGGGACACTCATCAGGACTATTCAACGACAGAGGACTGAGGAAGCACTATGTTTAATTAAAAAATGATGAAAAAGGAGCTAAGACAAAGGATAAAACTGTGATAGGATATATCAAAGGTAATAAAGCACTAAAAGTTGATTAAAAAAATAAATATTTAAAGTGCTCTATGAATTAAATTGAGCAGAGTTTAGGTCTCATGTTTGTCCAAAATCGTTTTTTATGATGGATCTACTTCATCCTGATCTGAGGAAAGAAGTCATAGAGCAGCTTTACGTTAATATATTTAAAAAATATAGAGAGAGATGTGATATTTTGGGTTCTTTGATTTACTTTTGACAACAAAAATTCAAACTCCTTGATACTTAACATAAGTAACTTTAGAATAAAGGTCATGTAGTCGTAAAAAGTCAGATGTTTTTCCTTCATAAAAGTTGTGAATGCATCAGCTTCAGCATTTGATAGGAAACCAAAAGCAGACAGCGCCCCCCGCTGACTAGTGGCTGTCATTGACAGACACATTTTTGTTAAATCACTTTTAACTCAGTATTTGTAATCTTTTCTTTTAGTTTACTGAGGAGTTTAGTTGCTTATTAAACCGTTTAATATGCTTTTTTTCACCAGATGACTCCTGCTGAAAAGTTCAGTTGTTCTCAATATGAAAAGTTATAAATGATTAATTTGTATCATTAGTAATTTAGAAATTATGTTGAAGTTAAAGAGGTCGTTTTCCAAGAGAAGACAATATTAAGGTTTCTTTCTGAGATGTATGAAATCCTGTCATTGTCTGCTTTGGTCATGCTCCTTGTTGTTTAAACAAACTTTTCTGGTTTTGAAACTCATTTCTTTTATTCTCATTTTCTGCCCACTTTTTTCCTCTTTCAGGAACAAACGGAGGCGTCACTCCGGTCGGACTGGCTGCCAGCTTCCTCGGTGGTCTCACAGTGGGCGCGGCGTACTTTGTGACTCAGCTTTTGTTCATTAGCGACCTTCACCTGGTCGACCCGCAGTGGCCAATCGTGTTTTACGGAGGCGTGGCTGGCCTGCTGGGCTCCATGCTGGACTCTTTCCTGGGAGCTCACATGCAGTATTCAGGTAGGAAACGCTGACTGTGGACAAAAGTCTGGCATCAGATTTTTGAATATTTAATCATCTCTTTGGAGAAATGTAGGTACGACAGACGATCTTCCACAAAAGTGACGTTAATATGAAATACCAAATATACCACACATTAGAAATGGAGAAATTTGAGTAGTTTTGTTGGCAGATGGACTGGTCTGAATATTTCAGAAGCTCTTGATCTACTGGAATTTCCTCTATAATCATCTGTGGGGTATAAATAATGGTCCAGAAAGAGACGATGTCCAGTGAGCTGCAGTTCTCTGGGCCAAAATGACTTTTTGATTCTGGTTACTTGCCAACTTAAGTAACTAGAGGACAATGTCAGACATATAATGTTAAAACATTTGGGCTACAGCTCTGGAAGACTACACCAGGTCCCATTCCTGTCAGCTAAGAAAAGATAACTGAGGATACTTTCTGAATAGGTTCCGCAAAATTTGACAGTTTGGTGTGAATGTCATGAGAGAATGGATCCATCCTGCTTTTAGCAGCTCAAATATTGATATTATATATCCAAATTGAGTTTTTTTACATATATTTTTTTATTTTATCTTTTAACCAAAAAACAAACAACAGCAAATTACTCCCCCAACCCTGGCAGAAAGATAAGTAAAAAAAAACTTACAAAAATCGCACACATTAACATAACCATGAGTTGAATATCGATTTTTTTAAAAATAACTAATAACAAATAATAATTAAAGATACTATGAGGAGTTTCTAAGTAGTTACAAAAAAGTCTCACTTTTAGATATGCCTGATGGAAATACACACTTTAAGATGAGTTTTATAGCATCAAAATAGGTTATCTATAAATGCTATTCCTTAGCTTCGTAGTCGGGTCGGACAGGGCTGGACTGGATACTCAACTTCGGGAACAAGACACTTAAAACTAGAGCAAATTTATATTATTCAGACACGTCTTAGAGCACTGGGCTGTAAGTAGCGATAAATAGCCAGCTACAAAACTACGATACTAAGTTTTCCAAAAATTGCTTGTTGTCACACATCAAAAACTACCGCTACGTAACTAGAAAGAGATACATTACCTCATTGCTTTGCATCCTGTAAGTTGTTGAAAAAAGAAGTTGTAAAGCAATGCAGAGTTCTGAGGAAGGTCCGAGCTGCATTCATTAGCATCACAACAAACACGCGCTTTGGCTTGGGTCGCGTCTTTATGATAGTCGCCGCGCGTGCTCATGGGTAGCAGAGTCTCTATGTTGCCGGAAATAGATTCTCCTTATAGCACCTTTAAAGGTGCTATGAGGAGAATTTATCGCCGGCGTAATGCTGCGTTCCTGTAACCTCGGAAATGGTAGTGACATCATCTCCGACTTATCGGCGTTCCAGTTAAAGTCAGAAAAAAACATGCCTAACTACCAGGTTATTGTTAGCTGTTGTTAGCATGCCCTGTGTTGTTGTATGAAAGATGTGATTATCACTATGGCAGCATTTTTGTAAATATAAGTCTAACAATACGATGTATACAGTTGATCTAGAGCGACACACCCCAGTCAGAAGTGCAAATAAATGGATTATTACAGGAGCTAAATAACTGTTCACACTGGGGGCATCCATCTTCGATTGACACCTCGGGGTGGCGAGGTTTCACCGAGTTCCCAGTAGGAAATTCAGACTTCGGGGACGTTCCAGTTTTAGTTTCCCACTCAGAGCTCAAAATTCCTACTTCTGACTACAACTTGAACGCACCGGAGACGTGAAGCCAAATGTGTTTGTTTGTTGTGGTAAATGCAGCATGGATCTTTGTCGGAACTCTGCATTGCTTTACAAGTTCTTTTTCAACAACTTACAGGATGCAAAGCCACGAGGTAATGTATCTCTTTCTAGTTACGTAGCGGTAGTTTTTGATGTGTGACGACAAGCAATGCGGGGAAAAGTTATTATCGTAGTTGTAGACGGCTA
>JAZDUH010000341.1:19105000-19180000 GCA_036419115.1 Scarus forsteni | reverse complement strand
TCTGAGTCCAAACAATGCAAACTGCGCATGTGCGTCCCCATGAGGCTGCTTTATCGAGTAATAGCCTCGTAGTTCAGACCTTTCCAGTCAAAGAGCAGCATCACTGAGCGTTATTGACGCCACATGGTAATCAAACATGGTAAAACGGTAATTTTAAATAGGACACGGTAATGATCATCATGGGAAATTTTGATGCGGATTACCATTTTACAGGTAATTGTTACATCCCTAATGCACACAGGACTGTTAAGAGTTGCTTCAGAGTTTAATTAATGACTGTTGGCAGAGGCAGGCTAGCACTATCTGCTGACTGCCGGTGTTTGAGCTAAGCTAACAGAGCTTTACTTTCTGCACACAGTAAAAAGAATGGCGTCTACCTACTTGTCATGGACTCAGAAGTGAGTCAAGACATGAAAACAACAAAATGGTTGTATTGTTCCTTTAAAGTGAGGATTTTATGTAAATGAGGAATGTTTGTTTATCCATCTTGCCGACTCTGTTTTGTGTTTTACGTCAGCAGGACAGCAGGGTCACCTCAAAGCTTTGTCACTGTCTTGCAGCTTTGTCTGAATCTCTGTGTCTAGTGTACTTGTCAAATTCTTCAGAAAATTGGTGCCAGCATCTGTGACAGAAGGGTGGTGAAATGATAAATGAGAGGAAATAGGTAACAACCGTCTTTTAGGGAGAACTTTCCTGAAGCTTTGTTCTCTCTCAGCCACTAAACCTCCAGATATGCACCCTGTGTCTGGCACAGGTTAGCAGTGGTCATGTTATTTCTGGAGCATTATGAAGTTGTTGTCTGCTACACCGGGGAAGTCTGGGAAATGTAATTTGACGTGCTCTCTGGAGGAGTCGGGTGAGAATAATCAGATGTGTCACTTTATTATCAAAGAACAAACCTGAAATATTCTTAAAGCTGCACTTGACAGTTTTATCTGGCTTATTTTCTAAGAGGAGCACAACAGGAGATGAAAAAGTATCAATCAGAGAGGGAGAAAAGTTTCAGAGACTACATACATTCAAACTGAAGTTAATTGATGCCTTATCTCCAGGCTGCTTTTGTTCAGTCCTCCTCTGAAACCAGGATGTAGTGACCAGTTCTGAGGTTACAAGGTCATACTTCTTTATGTTCATGCTTGAGAGCGACAAATCTTAAAAGTGATTGCAGGATTGATTTCTCTAAACCTTGATACAGATGCCCACACTGACTCAAGGTGGAAGGACTTTGACCTAAGAAATTTGAAAGGTCAGTGGTCAAGGTCATGGGGTCTGAATGTGTCCCTTTTAGGGAACCTACTGTCTATAGAAAATTTAAAAGGATTTTCTTCAAGAAAACTGCTTGAACCCTTCCATCCATTCCCTACATCACTTATCCTTTTCGGGGCCTCAGGGGGCTTGGTCCTATCCTATGACATAAGGCCAGAGGCAGGGTACACCCTGAACTACTGACCAGTCAATCACAGGGCCACATAGATAGACAGACAACTATTCACAGTAAAGCTGCATTCCAACTCCATGATGCGACAGACAGGATCTGAGCGACTTAGTCACGATAGTGGGTCGTGTTGCTAGTACTTCAGAGTTGAAAAATGTTATTTTTCTTTTCTTTTATAACATATTTTTGGGCATTTTGTGCCTTTATTGATAGGGGAGAATGACAGTGGATAGGCTTGTGAAAGGGTGTGAGAGAGTAGGGGAGGACACTCTGCAAACTGGCCACAGGCAGTATGTATATGGGATGTGCCTGGTCACTAACCACTTTGCCAAAAAATACAGTTTTTCAGGTGATATGTAGCTGTGTTGCAACAGTCAATCACCGTTGCGTGCCAATGTGGCGACACACTCATCTGTTTTTATTCCAGATCACAGAGTGACAATCTATGTCCCTGTTGGAACATTAGTTCCTGAGGACATTAGTCCCGCCTAGGCGGGACAGCAGACGATGCCACTGCAGTGCATCAGCTGCAGTGTTTTATGGTTGGTAGGTAAGTGAAAATGATACAGTTGGAGTAATGTCAGATAATACATCCTATTATATGATCTGATATGATCGCAGTGAAACTCGAGAACGGTGCCCAACTGGCACAGTGACTTGGGTGGGTGATGTGACCATGGTTACCAAGTCGCTTTTAATGTGAATGCACCTTCATACTCATACCTAAGGGCAATTTTGAGCCAACAATCAACCTAATGAGCATCTTTTTAGCCTGTGGTAGGGAGCCGGAGGGCTGAGAGGCAACCCACACATGCTCGAACAAGCTTCTTTTATTTTGGACCTTAAAGGTAAATGGTACTTGAGCTTATATAGTGCTTTTCTAGTCTTTGACTTCTCCAAGCTGCTTTTCACCGCAGGTCACACTTACCCATTTGCTCTCACATTTACTCACTGATGGTTCTGAGTAAGCTAGCTCCTAAAAGGCATAGGACAGAGATCAGTATTGTAACCCCTTTTTTTTTTTTTTTTTTTGTCCAAAAAGAGAATGTACTGTTCTACTAAGATAGAGTGATCAGAAATTGGCACCACCTAGACTTGGACTAGACTAGACCTATGAAATCTAAACTGATTACATTTCATAGGTCTAAAGCAACACCTTGACCCTTTTATGCTTTGCTTCCTCTATAACCCAAAGCTGCTCACAAAACTTTCACCTACAGGACTAAAGAGATCAGATGTTCACCGATAACACAACCACAAAAAACATATCCTGCATCCGCCACTGTTCTTTCATAATGAAGCCATTGTAAACCTCATGGAGGCTCATCATAGTTCTGCTCATGGTACAAAGCATCATTCTCTTTGTACTCATCACGTCTTACAGAAGGACAAGGAATGGCTGATTGATGCCTGCTGAAGAGGAGAAGAAGGGGTGAATGAATATAAAGGGAGGGGTGGATGAAAGCCCAATGCTGCTTCAACTTCCCCCTTGGGACGAAGAGCATTGACAAGATGAAACCGTGCACTTGTTAGGGGCGAACGAGAGGAAAAATCAGTGAAAGGTGAAGATGAAGAGAAAATCTGAGAGAATGCAAAATGCCTGAAAGAAGACAAGGGCTTGGAGGGTAATTTTACGGAGACCGGGGTGATGATATGATGTACTTTTATCTGCGTTGTTTTTATTTGCCACCTCTCGCAGGAGGTTTATTATTATGTCCTCTGCAAAGCTGCTTCTCCTGCACATATGGAGGCTGCCACTCAACACTGCAGCCAATAATGCTCCGAGAGCTCAGCTATGAATTCATTCCCCTCCACAAGTAGCTATTCATATTAAAACAAGCAAGGATATGAGAGAGAGCACATATTAAAACCCGAAGATGTCTCGCACGCCCACCCACCTACGCAATCATCAATCCGTCCAACCATTCATCCATCCTGCGGTTCTGCTCCACAGTTTTATTAAACAGGGAGCCGGGCCAAGCTCCAGCCAAATTTGGACGGAGACGGAGAACATCCCAGTGTGCGTGAGGATGAAAAAAAAAAAAAAGCGAGAGAGGAAGAAAGATAGCGGCGGACAGTCCAGATGGAGGCTCACTATCCTTCTCACTTCACGTTGAGTGTGATGTGTGAGTGTGTGCGTCGTCTGCGATCCATCACCCAATCTGCCAGCGGAGGCCCGAGCTCAGCTTTATCTCGTGCTAAAAACTGGCTCAGGGCCCCTCTAATTGGCTTGAACGTCGCCGCCATCCTTCCATATAGCTCTGTCAGCGAGGGAGCCAGTCGAGCGTGATGCATCGTGCTCAAACCTGTGTGAATCTTCTCACATTATGTCGGCCCGATTGGTCCCACCGGGGGCAATCTTTAAGGCGCCTATGGGGAGAATTAAAACCTGAGATATCCTGAAGTCCTCGAGACTTCTGTTGCGCGTCCTCTCCTGCCATCCCTGCGTGCTATCTAGGTCTGGCAGGCCTCTTGATGTGTCGCCACTGCTTTCTCTGTAGCTTGGTCGTTTGCCTCCTCCCATCTTCAATCAGTCATTCTTCTTCCCCCACACATCTTTCTTCTTCTCCTTGATGTGTGCAATCCCATAATCCTCTTCATCTTGTACGCATTGGGGTCCTACCTTCTTTCCTCTGATTCTCCCCTCTCCACTGCTATCTCCCACTTTCCGTCCCTCCCTTCTGCTTATTTTTCACCATCCGTCCGTCCTTCAGTCACTGTTACCATCCGTAATCTGTCATTCTCAGGTCATTATTGCCTCAAATCCCTTCCCCTGCTCATCCCTGAGAGTGCCCACATAGTTGAGGTTATAAGCACAATTCTAGGCCCAGCATGGTCTGATTTGAGGCCTGAGCAAGTGAGTATATGTACAAATATTTCTTGAGAGTGTGGCACCTGTATGAGTCTCTCTGATCTGAAATAATTGATATCAAACACAAACACCCTAAATCAAGGGCTGCCAGCTACCTTTTCCTGCACCATCCTTAAGGGTAGCTACATGTTTTGGCCTAATATTGTCTGATGTAAGGCTTGGTGCAACTGATTATCAGTCTAAATAACTCTTAAGTGTGTGAGGTCTATAGTATTTTTGTCTTGTTTTCATTCGAGTGAGATAAGCAGATCAGGATTTTCGCAAAAAACTTGCGTTCACAGCTCATTAGCCTGGTAATCAGGATGTCAGGTGGGGATTGAGCAACATCAAGGATGAAAACGGATAAAGAATGAAGCCATAAACTCAACAGGATCAGCTAGATGACCAAACTATTCTCTGCATTTCTTGAGGTATGACAGGAGTGAATCACATGCAACTGACTGACCGAGCAGAGAGCACCCCTCCCCACATCTAAAGGAGAATCTATTTCAAACATGCAGCAGCTACTTATGATATCAAGATCATCACTGGGATATGATGTAAGGATATTATTAGTCCCATTTTGTGTTAAAAATAATCTGCATCCACAGGAACAAATCAATACACCCTTTTCTGCTCCTATTAACTGTTCTCATTATTTTCATCGGTTTTCCTCGGGGGTTAAACTAAAGTCACTAAGTACAAAAAGTACCTTATCGACCCCTTCTTTTAGGAGGCGACAAAGACAATAAGGTAGACAAAATAAATCAGGTTAATTATGTGGGAAATATAGTAACCGATGGTAACCAAGAAAAAATTATATTTTTTAAGAAATCAAAATAAGCTTATTTACATGCATCTGATTTATGCATCATTAAATCGTTAAGGATTGCTGTGCTTTATCAACTATTAAAATCTCTAATTAAAAATGACAAGATCAAATGTCTGCATGTTACAGCAGGAATCCTCTTCTCTATTGCATGCATACAACACACTGGACAGCTTGTTTAATTATCTGTGAGCATTATTATTCACTAGTGTGCATACAAATAGTAGAAATGTTACTGTTTGCCTATGGTGCATACTTTTACAGCTTAAAGACATTACAGCAAACATGGTTACAACTTTTTTAAATACAAAAAATACAAAGCAGAAGCAGTCTACCTGTCAGCTATCTTGACGCAATAGGACTTTTTATATATTCAAGGGATATCTTTCAAATGGGTATGGGCAACATCCCATTGTAAATGATTGGGAGTTTATCAATCCAATGTTTGGTAAGTCACATTCACTGAAGGAAAATCAGAGGCTTGTAGACAATTCTTGCCGTCAGCACAACAACCTGCAGCCCATCATTTTATGACAAAAGCAATCATTATGGCTTGAATAAATGCAAGTTATTAAAATAGAGGACAGTGTAAGACCAATTAAGGTCTAATGTGACTATGTTTTCATTTTTTAAGCATGACACAAAGTGAATTTGCCAAATTTACATTACAGTGCTTTGGGTTGCATTCCAGTGTCATCGTTGGTACAACTGGCCAGTGTGTGGTCTCACCATTTACCTAAAGCCTCCATAGCATGTTGATTTTAATGTTAAAATCAGCTACAACAGTCTTTAAGCTAATTGTCTTACAATATTAAAACATAGATTAAGATTTGAAAATCCTTGAGCGAGTATACGGTCACATCTATCTGTCCCTGACCTTTCATCCCTCCTCATCATGGCTGCTCCCCCCTTCCTTTCATCTGTCACTCATACGTAATCTTCCCCCTCTTCATCCCTTCATCAGAGCTGCTCTCTTCCCTCCCTCTGATCCCCCTCTTTCTCCGCTTATAGCAACGTGACGGGGTTTGATGTTTACCTCCTTTCATCGGGACTCACCTCTTTTAATAATGTTTTTATTGGGTGTCATGGATGCCTCCACTGTCGGATCTCTGGGCCAATATTAGCTTAATTATTCAGGCTACTTTATTGCCATTAAATGAAATCTGAAACACAATAAAGAATTCACATCATGAAGCCGAGCAGATAATGTTAATATCCATCGACATTTTAACTGATTATATACTGCAAAGCCTCTCTTCTCTCTGTTTGCGGAGCCATCACTGAGTTTAAGAACAGTCTATTAAATGTCACTTAATTATATGATAAGACCAGTAAAGTGCACACAGGCAAACACACACACACAGAGGGGGGTGAAGAAGATAGGAGTGACGCACACACTCTTACGCACACATGCATTAATCATCATACATGCTCTCAGAGAGCTTAGTGAAGTCCCTCTGGAATCACTTTCTAAAGAGCGGCCCTCTGTGTCATATTAGAAGGAATTACAATTAATAATGTTATTATAGCTGCAGCACTCTCTGAATGGCAATGACCAGCAATGATGAAACTGTAATAACTGCTAATAAAGATTTAATAATGTGCTTGATTACCGGTGTAAATTAAATATGTACCACGCCAGTAAACATAAACATTGAATGGAGCATGGAATGAATATTACAATCTGCTGCTATTGTATGGATATGACATGTAAGACAGAAATGCCTGCCTTACGCCAAGCTACCCTACATTTTTAGACAAGAGCAGAAATTGGTGCAAATATGCTAATTTACTATTTAAATAACTCATGCACTGAGTGTAAAATGACAGCTGCTCTAAGTTTGCTTTTGGAGTAAGGCCTTCAACGCTTTTTTATGTTGTCACATATAGAGATGTTCCAATACCATTTTTTCTCTCTCGATACTAATCTGACAACACTATGTTATAACAAAAGTATCATACTACGCCTGCATGACTGTGATATGATTATAATTGTGCTAAGACCTGGCTCAGGTTAAACCCTTAGTAAAATATAAATAAATACAACAATGATGCAGCATGATCGTGCAAGTTAGCTTAGCTCCAAGCCTCCTGTCAACCAGCTCTGACACACGTGTGTCTTTGTTGTGTCTGTGTCACGTGATCAAATCCTACAGGTCCCTGCAGGTTGCAGCACAGCGCTACCATTTTAAGAGTGGCGAAGAAGAACTGTGCCAGAGTTTAACAGTGCTAAATCGTAAATAGATTAATAATTTAATAAATGACATGGTATCGGATGGTGCCTGGACTCCAGTACCCAAATTTTCAGCAGTAGCGGAGTAATTTCTGATATTGGTATCAAGATCGGAACAACTCTCATCACAAAACATTATGGATGGATTTTGATGAAATTTTCAGGAAATGTCCAGATTGGAACCAATAATTACATATTGGAATGATCTGGATCACCGTCTAGATCCAGGAATTTTTTAAAGGATTCTTTAACATTGCGAGATAGGACAATTTTTGGCATTTGTGCATATTTGTGTTTCTCATGGTCAAGAAGTCTAAATATTTAGATGAAATAAAGGTAGGACTAATATTCATGATAAAAATCACAATATGGGTGAGGACTGTGGCGCTGGTGGAGATCTACACCATATCAAAAGCAATGAACTTTAATTTCTTAAGACTATTTAACTGCAATTGGAAGGTCAAGAGCTTTTACATAAAATAAATCAAACAATATAATAAATTACACAAAAAAAATGTAATGGACTCTCTTTTGGGAAAAACTGCATGTAAAAAAACATTATAATAATCAAAAACAACAAAAAATTGAACCTGTCTCTGTAAAGAGAAAAAACAAATCTCCAATAAAAACATACAACAGTAAAACAATAAACAAAATGTAGTTTAACAGTTCCTGAATTGTTTGTGACACGTACTTTCTCCCAGTAAGTTCGTACTGTCTGTCAAACATTTGTAACATGTCCCAAAATCCAGGTTTTTCTACCATATTGAGGGACTGCAGTGTAGTGCCACTGTCTGCATCATTTTGCTCTGTTTTATTGATATTTACTTAGCAGAACTAATGCCTCAGTAAGCGCTGACTGTCAGGACAAAGGCTCCACTGCACCTCCCCTTCTTTGAAGCCACTACTTCCAAACAAATACAACATATTGGCTCATCTGTGTTCATGAGCTCACACCTTGTTCATTCTAATTAAAACCAAAATATTCCCACACTGGGGCTGTGGCATTCGACTTAGGAACCATCGCTTTCATGCCATCATTCATATTAGTGTTTGTTTCCTCATTACTCCTCACGATGTTCACTTCAGCTCTGTGTGTGTGTACGCGCGAGCGACCCCGCCTTCCCATCACAGATTGAATGAATGACAGATGGATCACTGACCCTAACCCCGCTCATTCTGTTTTAGAACCAATGTGCCCAGGCGTAGAGAAAGATGGATGTTAGTGAACCATCTTCTCATCCAGCCTGTTTGGTAGAGAGAGAGGAGGGAAACAAACATGTATGTCATTTTATCGAGGCCGGCAAACTTACCGAGCACGTTTTTAATTTATTGCTTGGTTAATTGATTTATTGATTATCCCGACAAAGGCTGGTGACATAAATAGACATGCAAGATTCAAACTACCGCAACTCCTCGAGTATTCAAATTTTTTCAATGGATTCGGCAAGAAGCTGAGCTTTCCAGTGATATACAGTATAATGTGGTAAAGGCTTGATTGCCTGAGGGGGAGTCAACAAACTTAACACTGGTGTATAGTAAATGAGTGTATCATAAATGCGTAAGACAGTGTGCTTCATGCTGTCAAAACAGGGACCTTTGACTTCATTTTGAGTCCACATCTTCCAATTATGTTGTGTTTTGGCGACTGTGTAGCTTCAATTTGTATACGCAAAACCATGATCTCAATATTGTGCTGTAGTTTATGTCATTATCAGAGCTCTCCATGCCCCGCTCCATCTTGCTGGAAAAGCTCCCACCCCCAAAACCAAGAAGATGAGCTTTGCCTCAAAATCCATCTATTTCTTCAGATCTCTCTCAAAGTAAATTCTATATTAAAACTTGGAGCAGACTCAGCAATCTGAGCAGACAATGGTGTAATCAGCGGTGAACCAGTGGGGCACGGCATCCTTTCCTGTGAGTACAGAGAGAGAGGGGAGGGAGGCGGGGGAGGATGGGGCGGGGGAGAGGATGAAGGATGTTACCTGGGTGTTTGTCTGACAGTTCTTCCTCTCTGTGTCTTCACCCCTGCTGGCAGCACTCATCAACAATATTAATCAAAGTCTGATGTCTGCTCAATTAGACCGAGGCTCTACTCGACAACAAGCAAACAACCCAGAGCCTCAGGTGCACAAATATGAACGCATACATTAAAGAGCAGGCATAAAACAAGGCTGCACGCTCACATGTCAAGACTTTAGAGCTTCATCTGCAGGAAGCTTTTGTTTTTTTTCCTGCTGCACAATGTAGATCATATAGAGAGGAGTAGGAAATTGAAAATGACGAATTGAATTCAAGACTTTTGGCTAAAAATCTCAAAACCTGATGTCATGTAATGAAGCCCAACATTATTGTTTTTTAAAATATAATTGACCTAAAGTACAACAACTGAGTCAGAATGTCTGTGAAGAAAATTTAAGAAATGTTTCCCCACCATCACTTTGTTTTGAATATTAGAGTTTTGCTTTAAAGGAGACATATCATGCTTGTTTCTCCTTTTCACTTTGCCAGACTAGGATGCCTGTAAAGCATTTCTGCCCTCAGTACAAGTCATTTAGTTCCTTCATTGCCCCACAATAGCGTTCTCAAAATCCTCATTTTAGGCTATTATCAAGCTCTCGTTGAAACGCTCGGATCTCAGGCTGACCTACAGTAACCTCGCAACGTCACAGCCCTTTGTGCTCTGATTGGTCAGTTCTATTGGGGGTAGAGCCAGCCTGTCCTTCTTCTTCTACTGTATTTTCCAGCAGGCTCAAAGCAGCGACCGCATATTGAGTCCCCCTACAGGCCAGAGCTGGTAATGAGTGCGTGTGAGCTAGGGAGCTATATACTGCTGCTGGGTGGATGTGTTCCTGACTGATGGTTTTGGGGCTGACGGACATCACAGAGGAGGAAGTGTTTTATCAGATTACTCCAATAAAAAGAAATGTACCTCGTGCCGTCACAACGATTTAAATCTCGCGGTCATCTCGCAAAGACCTATTTTCAAAGGCATCAAATCTCATTCTAGGATATCAGAAAAAATACAATATATCATTTTTTGAAAATTAAGGGGGTGTAAGGTCTTGTTTTCAAATTTATTATATTATATGTAAGTATTAAATCATGCATCAGCATGATATCTCTCCTTTCAGAAAAGGACTTATATTTGCAGTTCATCAAATGACCACTAGAGGCTGCATCCAAAAGTGAGTCAACCCCATAGAGCTCCATGTTAAAACGATTTTTGAGTCTTTTTCCGGCTTCTCAAAGTACTTGTACTCAGCAGGATACATTTACTCAATGACTGATGGCCTAAGTTTCTATCTGCATTGACTATCAGTACTTGCTGAACAGAATCACTATTCATGTCACTGCTGCAACAGGTGGAGAAACTTGGGCCGAAGTGTCTTGCCAAAGGACTGTGCTTGAGTCTCAATTACTGGCAGCAGGAATTTAAGGCCCATTTACACAACAATGAAAACACCTGAAAGTGCAGTTTTGTTGCGTTTGCACCTTCAGTTTACACGAAAACGATGCCTGGAGTGTCTGAATCTTCAGATTTTTAAATCCAGGGTTCAGAGTGAAAAGTTTTGAAACACGTTTGGTATCGATCTCTGTGGAAACATAAAGCAGCATTTCAGGGAGAACAATTTTCAGATAAAGGTTGCACGTGCACGTCAGAAAAGCTTCAGCCAACTACCGAGCAACATGTGTGCTGCTTACCGTGCTCAGTTTGTTATCCAGACAGATTTGCTGTTCAAATTTGTTTCCTGCAGCCGCAGGACAGAACAGAACAGAGGGTTTTTCTTGAGCCATGACGGAGGGATTTATGATTGGCTATATGGATTCATGTTGGGTGTTGGATGTTTATATTTGTGTATATGTGTATTTTTATATGTATATATGTAACTATGCATATATGTGTATCCATAAAATGAAGAGTTTTATGCTCTGTCGTAAAGTGTCTTGAGATAACACTTGTTATGATTTGGCGCCATACAAATAAAGATTGATTGACTGATTGATTGTCCAGATAAGAAACTCCTCTGTCTTTGTGCGTTCAATCACCATTGTTGTATGTGAAAAGTTTGTCTTCACTAGAAAGAGTTCACACTGCTGTTTTCACACTGCTTTCACTACAACCTACATCGCCAACAATTCAAAAAAGTTCTCCACAGCTTTTTTTATTAGCTGCCGTCTAGCTTTTGTGAGGGGAAATAAGGTTGTTGATGAAAATATTGCAAAAATAATTTGTCAACAAAATTAGCACTGGTTAACAGATGAGACATTTCCAATCATGGGTAAAGTTATGGAAGTGAAGAAATCAAATCGAGGAATAATAGGAAATAAATAATTCATGACAAAAGTCAAGGAGCCACATTCCACTCCTGAATCATCTTGAAAACCAAACGAGTAAAAAAAAAGACCCAAATCTGATTTTAATGGTGTCATGAGTCAGTATATTGGGGATTCCTGTTGTAATGGACGGTGATGGAGGACGGGTGGTGTGTATACTCAAGTTATTTATCCTCCCTTCATCCCTGTCCCCCTGCGGTACATCCCTCTGTTCAGGCATGTTATTAAAAACAAACAGCTCCAAACTCTTTGGACCACCAGCATCAACGCCGCTGCTGCTTCTCCAGAGCTGTCAGCCTGACTGTCACAGACACACACCAGGGCTCAGACCAGGACTTTAATCTAATGTGGGAATTCCTGAACAATGCGCAGACACTTAACGCTGCTGACACACATGAGCAAAAACTGAACTGTGTGGTTATGTTTAACTTTAATATGTTTTTGTACTTGACCTCAGAGTTACTGTCTAAAAAAACATGATCTAATTTTCAATAATCAGAAAATTATTGGTTTCAGAGAGCACCAGCAGCACTTGATTTTGGCGAAGTGTTAGGACAGGCGTGGTAAACTGTTATTAAGATTTTTTTTAAGGATTTTTCATTTCTCTGTAGCGGCATGTGAGAACGAGCTGCTTGTATTCAAGGAAAGAATCAGTGAAACCAGATGTGTTTACAACAAATAAAATCATGATATCACTGAACGCAGTCCATAATCAGAAGACTCAGAGAATACAAAGAAATCTCAAAACTAACATTGAATGCCTGTGACCTTCGATTTGAAGACAGCAAAGCCAACATCCCACTGTACAGCAGGCCTGCCACGATAATCAATAAATCAATTAACCCCACGATAAATAAAAAACATCCTCGGTAAGTTTGCTGGCCTCGTTAATTTGACACGTGCATGCGTGTTTGTTTTCCTCCTCTATTATTTACCAAACACACTGAATGAGAAGATGGCTCACTACGTCCATCTTTCTCAACACCTGGGTGCATCGGTTCTATAGCGGATTTAGCGGATTTACAGCGGAGTGAGCATTTGTCCTTCATTCAATCTTTGTGGGGCAAGCAAGGCCGCTAACGTGTACACAAACAGAGAGCTGAAGTGAGCATCGTGAGGGGTAACCAGGAAACAAACACTTATATGAATGATGGCATGAAAGCTACAGTTCCTAAGCTGAATGCCACAGCCCCAGAGTGGGAATATTTTGGTTTTATACAGAATGAACAAGGTGTGAGCTCAAGAACACAGACGAGCTGGTATGTCGTATTTGTTTGAAAGTAGTGGCGACGAAGGAGGGGAGGTGCAGCGGAGTCTTCGTCCTGACAGTCAGTGCTTACTAAGACGTTTGGTTGGCAAAGGAAATATAAATAAAGCAGTGCAAAATGGTGCGCTCTCACAGGCAGTGTTGTTCGCGACATTGCAAAATAAATGCAACCCTTCAATACGGTTGAAAAGCCGGCATTGTTACAAACATTTGACAGACAGTAGAAATTGACTGGGAGAATGTACATGTCACAAACAATTCAGGAACTGTATAAACTCCATTTTTATTTATTGTTTTTATTGTTGTGTGTGTTTTTTATGAGGGTTTTTTTTTTCTTTACAGAGAAAGGGTCTATTTTTTAAATTATTTTTGATAAGTATAATGATTTTCATTTACATGCAATTTTTCCAAAACAGAGTCCATTTCATTTTTGTTTTTTTTGTTTTTTTTTTGTTTGTTAAAGCTATGTGAATAAAAAGCTCTTGACATTCCAATTACAGTTAAATTCTCTTAAGAAATTAAAGTTTACTGCTTTGATACTGTGTACTCACTTTATTATGACATATATTATAATTACATTAATGAAAAAATTATGTTTCAAAACAATATTGACAATAATATCGTTTATCGGCAATAATTTTTTGGACAATTATCGCCCAGCAAAATTTGTTATCATGACAGCCCTACTATTATGCAAAGACAAATATCAACAACATCCAGAAACACCAACGCTTCTCTGGGCCGAGCTCATCTGAGATGGACTAAGGCAAAGTGGGAAAGTCTGCTGTGGTCTGAGTCCACATTTCAGACTGTTTTTGGACATCATGGATGTTGAGGAAAAGGACCATCCAGACTGTTATCAGAGCAAAGCTAGAAAGACAGCATCTGTGATGGTATAGGGGGTGTTGGTGCCCATGACATGGGTAACCTGCACATCTGTGAAGGCACTAATAATGCTAAAAGGTACAATAAGGTTTTGAGCAAAAAATGCTGCCATCCAAGCTCTGTCGCTGCTTATTTCAGGGAGACAATGTAAGGACACATTCTGCATGAGTTACAACAGCGTGGCTTCGTAGTTAAAGAGTGCAGGTATGAGACTGAGCTGCCCACAGTCCAGACCTGTCTCCACTTGGCAATGTGTTGCATTATGAAGAACAAAATATGACAACAGAGCTTCGGACTGTTGAGCAACTAAAGTCGTACATTAAGGGAGACTGGGAAAGAATTCCACCAACAAAGCAACAAGAGAAAGGTGATGTAGCTCCTTTCCCAGCTTTTTTGGAACATGCTGAAGGCACTGAATTCAAAATGAGTAAATCTTTGCAACAAAAGAATGCATTATGTCAGTTTGAACATTAAATATTTTGTCTATGTAGTATGTTCAATTGAATATAGGTAGAAAATGATTTGCAAATCATCATTTTACAATTTTATTTAGGTTTTCAAACAATGTCCCAACTTCATAGGGAATGGGTTTTGAAAATAATTCAACGTCCAGTTGATGTTTTTGTGGGTCTGCTTTCATGCTTGAGCTCAGTATTATGATATAACAGCATTATGACATTGAAATTAAGTTGGAAAGTTGAAATCAGGTCAGGGTGTCTAAGACTCAATTTCAGTTTCCAATTAGCTGAAGTTGAGCTAAAACATCAAAGTGTCTCAAAATAAAGTTGAAATAATCCTTTTTGAGGCCATTTTGGATGTCTTAATCTTCAATGTTACTAAATATCCAAGCCGGAAACTTCTATTTTTCTATAGTTGTTTGAGAAAATTTGGACTTATTGAAGTTTTGAGATCTGTAAAGGTTCTTGCTTAAAAGTTTGTAGAGCTAGATTGAGTTTATTAGTTTCATGAGTCCATATATTTGTGACATTAAGTGAGGATTAAGTACTATGAAGCAACTACAAGTCATTACACTTCTGTATAGTTCTCTCTGGGGGCCCAAAACAATGTAAAGTTAGTTCTATTCTTTGCTGCAAGTCACAGATTTGACAAAACCAGTGACACGCAAAATTTGTAAAATCATGCAACATACTTTTTTCACTTGTTCATTTGTTAAAGCGTGACCACTTTTATGTAGCTCTGGTCATCCTCCAAACCCCTTAAAGTGTGACTGATTGGCTAATGGAAGAAGTGTCTCCGAATCCCCGGCCCTCCCTCCATTTTTGGAGCCCTTGCCGCCTGTTCTTTATGCATTAGACCGCAGCACTCAGGACAGCTCATGCTAATTCTCTCCCTGAAGAAAGCAATTAGACCACCGTACTCATCTAATGCTCGGAGGAGGAGGAAGTGGGATGAGGGGAGGAAGCGTCAGAGGGAGGGAGAGAGAGAGAGAGAGTTAGAAGGTGGGAGATTGAGGTAATGGCAGGGTGGGGGAGACTGAGCGAGGGACTTTCGAGAGAGAGAAGGTGGCGAGGGATGCTTTTTTTTTCTGGCCATCCCATTTCCAAGAACATTTCATTCCTCATCCAATTATGAGCGGTAATAATAATTTCGCCAAGGTTTGCTCCTTAAAAACTGTTGGTCCTGTATAATGAGAGTGAAATTATTTGACTGTGAGCGGAGGGAATTGACTGTAAAAGAGAACAGAGGAGGAACAGGGTGTGAATGTGTCTGAGCACAGGTGAACTGCAGTAAAGGAGCCAAACCACATTAGTTGAGCTTTTAGGTTTATAATCATCATTTTTAGCTGAAGTAAGGCTCACCTGTCACATTTTAGAGCACTTTGGGGCTGATATAACCCCAAAACCTGAACAGCACAGATTTTGGGACTATTTTGGACATGTTTTCATTAAAACAATCTACTAATAACAAGGCCAGGTCTCATTTTGAGTTAAGTTAACCCTATGAAGCCAATTGTATCATATTTGATACATACTTTTATAATACCTCCTTCTACTCAACATGATGAACAAATTACAAAAAAAAACATCTGAATACAATCAGATAAATGATAAAAATGTCCTCAAATGGATTATCAGTTGCCAAAAACACCTAATGTACCAAATGAGATACAAAAATTCTATATGTTGAATTAACATTTTGATTTTTATGGATTTTAGCAGAAAGTGAAACAAACATTTCAGCTCCAAAAAAAATATAATTTTTTGGCTATAATCTATGGTCTTGAGCCTTAAAGGGTTAAGAAGACAAGTTGTTGATAGACAAAGGCATGCATGCTGATTTGCCATAAAACAAGAGTAAACTGGCAGTGTGACCTGGACAAAACAAAACACACATGCAAAAAATACACTCGTTTAACAGTGATGTGTAAATCTTTTTTTTATTTTTATTTATTGTTTAGATTTTTGAACGTACATTTAGAGAGAATTTATTTCAGCTAATTATTTGCTGTTTTTTTTGTTTGTTTGTTTTGTTTTACTTTTTTGATACCCTGTGTACTGTTATACCTTTGTACAATACAATGCTACTGGAACCTAAGTGTCCCTTAAGGAGTCTTCCCAATTTTTAAAGTTCAATCTAATCTAATCTAGCTATTCTAACTATTCAGAAATTACTTGCTAATGTACACGACAGACAATTAGGTGAACAACAAATTTCAACAACCCAAAAATGTTAAAAACTCCTTCAAAGGGAGTGACAAAAACATCAAAAAATAGCCCTGAGGTCCATCAACTCCTGCAAAATGCTACTTCTACCAGTGGCTGAACCATAATCCATTGACAGAAAGCATGATGTGGACACACAAATAGCCTTATCACAGCCAGCTAACAAGTGGAACCAGAAGTCTATGCCACTGTTGATTGGAAACGTAACATGCATGTGCAAAAAGTATACATGTTCATGGCTAATAGCTGGTACCATACAGCAAATGCGCAGAGATTTAAAGGGACAGTACGGGATTTGGGGTTGTAGAGGTAACATGGCATTAGCCTGGAGGCGATATGTTGATGCAAATGGCATCACTACTAGAGTTTAAGTGTACACAACAGTGTTAATTTTGTTGAGTATTTATTTCGTCATAGTTTTCCTCAACAACCTTTATTAAAAATCAAGTGCATATGGAAAAAGAATACAGCAAAACTGACTGATATTTTGGTCAACAAATATAATCTAGACAAAAATGTTTGACAGAGAGTTTAGCTAATCATCATATAGAAAGTAGGGACAAGTAAGGAATATGTCCAATCACAGCTACTTTGTTTGTGTGGAAAATTTGGATGACTTAAGAGGGCCATCCAATCACAGCTGCCTTCACTTGGTGGTGATGGGATAAGAGTAGGGCTGTAAAGTCCAAGTCGACTGGTTGACTTATTGGTCGATGCGTGCTCAGTCGACCAAAATTCTGATTGGTCGACCAAATGTATCAATTTATATTTTCCCCTGCAGTATATGGTTCATTTTATCAGGAGAAATGTATCAAGTGAACCGTTTCACAGGTAACAGCCTGTCTTTTAATGTATTTATCATTCATTTCAATATCAATATTATATTAAGAAATTTTCAATATTCTAGGCCAATAATCCTTTATTCGTTTTATAGCTGCATGCCGCTGCTGCATGCGCTCTGCCCACTGCAGCGGCGGAAACCCTCACCCAGTCCGCGCTGGATTGTATGCCTCATATAAATATCCAAACGCAAAAACGACATCACAGATGGAATTGTCAATTTTATTTCTGAGGGTATGAGGCCCATTGGTGTCATGGAAGGCCAAGAAAAACATTGGAACCTGGATATTCAGTGCCAGCGCGCCACACAATTACGCACGCACATACGGCAGAATACGAGGGAGTAAAAAAGAGAAAGCTTCTGAGTTAATAGATAAAGATAACAGATGTGGATGCCACCTCGAATGGAGTCCTATATGACAGTGACTGCCCATTTCATTGATGAAAACTGGAAAGCAAAGAGTCTTCTGCTTGAGAGAGGTAAAAAAGGAGAGGCGGACACGGGAAGAAACATCGCTGCGGATTATATGAACTTGCCGATGCCTCAAAGGTCGAGCAGAAAAAAAGTGTCTGTTGTAGTGAACAACGTGGCTAATATGGAACTCTGTATGGAAACACTTAAGGAGGCCCATGAATGGTTTAAGATGCAGGGCATTTGGAGGTGCACCAGGCGCGCCGGGCACACCCCCGCGTGGCTGCAGCACGTCATGTTCTGGCGCATTTTAATAAGGGTCAAAACGGGGCTAAAACAGAAGCAGAAGCAGGTGCTGATATAAGTTTTCTTATAACAATTTCTTTGGTTGATTACAGCCCTAGATAAGAGTTAAGGAAATAAGAGTGAGAATAAGAGTGAGTATTGCTGCCAATGGCATCATTACTAGAGTTTTAACTGTACACAAGCCCAAAAAGTTAGCAACATTCCCTGTGCAGTCGAGGTGGTTCGGGAATCTGGTTGAGGTACCTTCCTGTGGAGGTCATGTCCAACCATGAAAAGATCAGATTGGAGACCCAGAACCTGCTGGAAGGATTATATATCATGTCTTTCATGGGGACACTTGGGACTCCCTGACAGAAGAAGACAGTGTGGGGAAAGGGGCGTCCAGTCCAGATGGGAATTGATAAGATTTTGTCGATACCAATGCTATTAACAATCCTGCCAATCAATCCAATTCTTCAACGATTACTTCATTGGTTCCTGCAAATTTTCCATGTGGGCAAATGCTGACCCATGTTGGATTTTCAGTGTCAACAATGTCAAACACACGTCACATTATAGAAAACTGCTTTTCCAAGCTGCTGGTGTTTCCAATCACTTAAGGTTGTGCAGTAGGCGCCTTTTGTAAAAACTTAATCTACAATCTGTTGCTTCTGAACCTTGTCAGTGGAAGGAATTGATAAGGGAATTGATGAGCATAAAGATTCATGATATTGATTCTCTAATGGAGCTGTTAACGATTCTCAACTGCAATTTGTTTTTGAATTTCATGTCCAGGTTGAACTGCTTGATCTGCTGCCTTTGCAGGCCGGCCCTTATAATACTCAGATTGGCCAGTCTGGAACCAACAATCATGCTGTGTTCAAAGACACTCAAATCACATTTCTTCTTCATTCTGGAGCTTGGTTTGAACTTCAGCAGGTGATCTTGATCATGTGGTTATGCCTGAATGCATTAGGTTGCTGCTATGATTGGCTTATTAGCTGTTAGCTTTACCAAGCAGATGAACTGGTGAACCAAATAAAATGGCTGTGAGTGTTTCTTAAACTCAACTCATGGCAAGAAGTTTTAAAGGCTTCTGTAATATTTGTTTTGCCAAAAAAGACGGCGATGGTCTCTAATCCTGGAGACAAATCATTTCAGGCATGAAAAACCAAATGTGTCGGCCATGCTTCAGGGAAACTGGAAAGAAATTGAAGGGTTGTTTTGGTATTTTGATTAAATGGAATACACTACAACAGGATTCACAGCATATTTTTGAATTAAAGAGGAAACATCCAAAACTTAAAGCTGGTTAGACAACAACAATGAAGAGGTCACCAATCTGTGATCTGTTCTTTATGTTCCTGCTTTGGCCTCATCAGTGAGAGTATATTATTTACTTCCATTCCTCGTCCAGTAAGTGTGTGCGGACACCCATATGAAGGTCATGTAACACAGGTTGGTGAGTGTCATCCTTCGGCATTACAGATAATTCCTTCCACTAATGCTCAGACATTTATGAAAAATATTACCGATTCATGCACAAGTCTAATGGACCCACTTCCATAACCTCTGTAACCTTCAACTATAAATAACAGGAGCTCCAGAGAGAAGAAGAGCATGTGAGGCTCTCTATAGTTTCCTGGAAAGCTCCATACGTTGCTGTGGGCACAATCGAGATGTTTGTGTAAAGGAAGGGGGGTTTATTTGGAGTTGAAGCTGAACCTGGCAACCTCCACGACCTGTCATTTGATTGTTTTGTGTTTACTGATGGATTGGAAATGATGGGAGAAGATTGTAGATGTGTGTGTTAGCTTTGCGCTGTCCCCCTCGGTGTCGCCTGTATATACAGGGGTTGCGATGGGTTGCGGTTGTCATCTCGTATTATCAGGAGACTGATGCGGCGGCGAGACGGTGGGCGAACAGTACACAGCTTTTAAATGAAGAGGGGCTAAAGAAAAGGGACGTGGGGTAATGCTGATAAAGCGTGAATGCTGCAGACATGCAACTGCTTCCAGCTATGATGTAATATGACACTGGTTTTTAGCATAGCAATCAAATCCAGATGAAGTACTTCCTCTTAGTCTTGTGGTTTTTCCCACTTCAAAGTCAACACTTCAGCACTTTGGCATGCAGCCTTTTGCTGTGAAAGGAACAATGAAGGAAGTTTTTATAGACAGCACTGGATTAGGTAAGCAATGCAACTGCCCTGTGGTTGGGTCAAGCCATCTACAGTCGCTGCTAACCCTGAATTTCCGACAAAATCTGTCTGCATTGGACGCATATCAAAGCATTGCCAAGCACTAACTAGCTTGAAAAACGTGATTGTACAATTAAGAGAGACGCACACCTTCATTAGGTAAAAAGATTATAGGAACAAGTAAAAAATCTGGTTTAAATGACCGCCTGATGTTAATTTACAGTCAGCATCTAAAAGATTTCCATTATTTCCATGAGATCACAAAATCTCAAACTCTGCATGCCTCTTTTCCAGTTTTTCATTGGTCTGCTTTGTGGAAATTGTGTTGGAGCAACTCCTCCTGAAAGTGGCTTTGACACGTCATTCCAGCGAACCAGCGCAGAGGTCAACTGCTGGCACGCACCTGATTGACGGACAGATTGATTCTGTCTGACTTACATATCCTTCAAGGTCATCGAGTAAAGTTACATGTACTCAAGACAAGCCAGGGTTGTTCCAATCAAGAGGACAACAGTTCTTGTCCCATTACAGAAGCAAATGGGTTTGATGAGTTTATTAAGAGAAGTATGTCCAGCGGATCTAGTGGGATTTGATTTGATCAAGTTGGCCTTTTGTAGGAGATTGGATGTTGGATGACATCTCTTAGATCATTGATTAGTTAAAACCTGAATCATCTAACTGATTGATAAAGATTTTGAACTTTCTTCATAGTCACAGTGCTAGTGGTTGAAGGTCATGGCCAGAGATTTCTCCAGATTTCCTGAATCTTTTAAGGATATTATGGACTGTAGATGATGAAATCCCTAAATCCTTTCTAATTGCCAATAAGAAATGTTGTTGAACTTGACTATTGCTCACACAGAAGTGAACCTTCTCCTTGTTTTTGAACAATGTAGCATTGTGAGGATGCCCTTTTCACACCTAATCATGACACCTTTTTATAAATAACCTGTTCACCTGTGAAATTCCAAATAGATGTGTTTTGAGCATTACTTCACTATTTCAGTCTTTTGTTGCCCCTGTTTCAGTTTTTTGGATCAAGTTGCGCGCATCAAATTTGAAATGAGTCAATATTTGCAAGAAAACTATGAAGTTTATCAGTTTGAACATTAAATGTATTTCTGTGTAGAGAGTTGAACTGGATATGGGTAGAAAATGATTGCATCAGTGTATTCATGCTTTATTCATGTTTTTATAGTGTCCCATCTTTATTGGAAATTGGGGTTTGTAGCAATTTAGTTAATGCAACCTACCTTCAGAAGATGCTCAGCCTCTGTAATAACTCCAAATGAATTAAGATCATCAGCTATACTATAATATTTATGATGTTATATAAGGCTTTCAGAGCATCCTGCAGGTTGTTCACTTGGCCGGATGTGTCTTTACATGTTTCAGGGCGTATTGTCTTTTTCCTCTTTGAATTTCATATCCCATTATTTTGCATGTTGCTGCTTTCTTTCAGAACAGCTGTTGCTAATGATGTGGCTGAATGTATTTCTCTGTTTCATCGCAGCCACATGCTGAGGGTGAACGATGCAGGGTTCACTGGATGAGCAGTGGGAGGCCTGTGAACAATGAGTGAGGAAAAGCTGATGATGAATAGATGTAGAAACTACAGCTTTGATATGACAACAAAAATGAAAGAAAAAGAACAGAGGGTGGACAAAATAATAGAAATACAACATAAATATTGCTTTTGCAGCCTTGATGGAAAGCTTTTTTGATTGATAAAATGTCATGGCATCGCATGGTATGTGACACACGTGCCTTTGAAAATAACTAAAAACATCCTCTTTAATGAAACTCTAATAAACAGCAGAGTTCCCATCGGCAGCAACAGTGTCTCTGCCCTCATGTCTCCAAAGATGCAAACAAGACTCCCAGAACGTGTCTGTCACATCGTGTGAGATCTGGTTGCGCATAGTCGTGGCTGATCGTGGCTGTACATTGACACTGCATTGGGAGTGGTCACCGAGGTCGCCAAAGTCGTGTTCGGTTGTAGAGAGATTGTTGGCTGCAATGAACAAGGCCTGGGCATTCACTTGGTTTCTCTGATCACTTCCCTCTCAAATCCACCTTTTTTCAGTCAAATGTAAACACCAACTTGTAAAATGGTTGGTGTAAACACAAACACTTTCTGAAAACTAGAAAACCAGAAAAGCACTCGGAGGACGCAGACCTTGGGTGACGGTGGCGCAGTGGGATAGTGAGCTTGGTCAGTGATCAGGAGGATGCAGGTTCAAGCCCAGCTCTGGGCGACATATGGCTGCTGCGGCAGTTGTGTTTAAATGGGCATGAATGTGTTGGAGATACTGATGGATAACTAACATAGAAACTGAACCATCAGTGAAGTGAATGTGAGAGCGAATGAGTGTGAATGGGTAGGTGTGACCAAAAGCAGCGTTGAGTAGTCAAAAGACTAGAAAAGCACTATACGCTATAGAAGATCAAGTCCATTTACCATTTACCTCTGCGAGCGTCACAGTCCTCACCCATATTGTGATTTTCACCATAAATATTAGTCTTACCTTTATTTCATCTAAATATTTAAATTCCTTGATCATGAAAACTTACCATTAGCAATTGGATTCATAATGGTATCTATTTTAGTTCAGCAGTTACCCATGAAAATCACATTTTTCGTCATGGCGGTTTTACGCTGATCCGGATCACTCCCAAAATCGAATTATTTATTCCTTGTCCCAATCCAGACATTTCCTGAAAATTTTATTGAAATCCGTCCATAACTTTTTGAGTTATGTTGCTAATAGAGATACAAACAAACAGGCGCCGGCAGTATCATAACCTCCTTGGCGGAGGTAATTATTGTCATGAATTTATTCTATTTAATCCATCCATCCATAATTTATACCACTTATCCCGTTAAGGATCACGGGGGACTGGAGCCTATTCCAGGTAACATTGGGTAAGAGGCAGGGTTCACCTTGAACTGGTCTCCAGTAGGATTGGGTAATTCAGCAACGTCACGTTACAATATATATATCCCATACTGAGGCTACAGTATGATACGTATCCTAATACAAGTAAATTGTGAACATAAAAGTTGTACTGTAAGTGTCTTTTTGTCAAAACTTAAAATACAATTCTGATTACTCCTGCCCCTGTCTGACATGCTTTTAACTTGTAAGGCATGCATAATAATGGGAAAGGAACTGCTAAGCAAAAATATTTCTGACTCCTTTTGGGAGTTGTTATTGATTCTCGACTGGAAATGTTTTTATTCTCATCCCAACACCTGCCAAAGGTCCAGCAAACAATTTCAAGTAGACTGATAAAGTGTAAAAGCAGCAGCTAAACCAAAACATTACATAAGATCAGAATCAATACGAGGCGATTTCAATTATAAATCATAGTATCATCTGCAAAAAGTAGGATCTGGTCATTCCTTCAACCGATATATTCAGTCACTCCTTTATAACACTGAAGCAATAGCAGAACATTAAGTAAAAAAAAAAAAAAATTTAGCAGACACACAGTTCAACAAGCAGTTTATATCCTTTAAAAACATGTTTGGTAGCTTCTACTTTCACATTGATAAAAAGCAGTCATTACCGCTCTCCGTTGAGACTTTCAGCCTTACCCTCTCCTGCTGATTCAATTACAAAACAGAAAGGTGGAGCTGCAGGTGCTATATGGAGATGTAGATCCATACGCAGTCACATTATTCGCTCGAGGCTGGCATGACAGTACGTAAGAGATGTACCCAAACGTGCACTGACACACGCTGAGACCACATCTGTGACAGCAGGAGAGTAGAGTTCATGTAATTAGACAGAAAGTGAGTCTGTCCCAGTGAATCGGTAATAAACAGGCACAGAGACACGCTGAGGGTCATCTACCTGTGCGGTGGGTCAAACACTGCTGTACATTCACGCCACGAAACTCCGTCATCCTCCCTATCTCTCGCTCCATCTCCATAAAACATGCAGCGCTGGTGTTCAGCTCTATAAATAACGACGGGCTGTCAAACTGTCAGGTGGATTAACGCGTGCTGAGTGTATGAGATGGCCTCGGGGCGGCCCCAGGGACCGAAACACAAACTAACCGCTCAGTTTCACCTGCAGTCAGAGACGAGTGGGATTAAATTAAAGATCAGTTTAAATAAAGACTCATTTAAATGTAGTTAAAACTCCTGGTGAAGAAGGTTTCTCATCTTACCACTTAACAAGTTTTCTCCTCAAATGAAAGAAAGTTAAGAAAAGAACTATTCAAACTATCGACTGGAGGTGATGTGATTAATACAAACGGCCCTTCTTTATCGGTCAAACCTCAAAAGTTTGCCATCAAGTCAGGGAAGACAGTGGTTCCCAAACTTTTCACAGCCTGTACCCCTTCAGACACTTGACCTACAGCCATGTACCCCCTACTCTCACACACTTATAGCAGACAGAAAATGAAATGTGTCTGACAGGCTGCTGCCACCCCCACATGTAACATGCATAACATACAAATAAAATCTCTTAAAGGAAATTATTTATCACTAAATAGATTTATTTACCAGCAATTCGGGCAACACCAGTTCACTTTTGAATATAGAAATGGACATTTCTGGAACATATTTATTAATGAACTCGAAATTGTAAAGTACAAAGTCACTACGGTCTTACTGAGAGGGCTGTTTTGCCTTAACTTGTGTTACTGTAAGACTCTTAGACAATTTGGGACGGTTCCTTCTCCAAGATGCCTCTCAAATCCAGCCTCTCTGCTAACACTTCAAGCCTTTATCAAATCTCACAATAAAAAGCATTTGCCAGTTTGAACTTAACCTACTGAAACAACTGGTTGAAACCTGAGAGGTAGCTTATTCGAGTACCCAGTACATCACTTTGCATGCCCCCAGGGGTACGTGTACCCCAATTTGGGAATCACTGAGGTAAGACATTCAAGTAAAGTTTTAAGAAGATCCCTAAAAGAATTCCTGAGGTATTGCATTGACAAGAAAGGCATAACACAAGGCCCAGTGACCTTACACTTTGACTTCAAACAACTAAATCAATAATTCTGAAGAAAATGATTGTTTTTCAACACTTTCACAAGAATAGGACAAACAAGGGGTTCAAGGATGCCGTTTGACCTTCAAACTAAAATCAGTTCACCCATGAGTCAAGGTTTAAAAAGTCCAGAAGCTGCCCTTCTTCGTCTAATTTGGCTTCTGGTATGTTGCTGGAAATGTCAAAACTAGTCTTGGGCAAAGCTTTTCGAGAATCCGATGAGCACTGCCCGTTTTTAAATCATTACCGTCCTCAAAACTGTTGCACTTCCACTATCAAATTGTTGGATTTTTTTCCATATTTATTGTTTGCAATTTATTGCCTCAATCTTTTGCATTTGTTGTGATGAATGTTGCAGACCTCTTGGCGAAGTCACCCTTGCGAATGAGATCCTGATCTCAATGGGAACTCAACTGTTGAAATAAGGGTTAAAAAAAGAGACATCTAACCAGTCCAGCGGAGATCAGTAAACTTAGAGTCATCAACAAAAGAGTGCAAAGCAGCCCTGACCTAACCTGTCACCACAGAGTTGACTGTACACCAATCAGGGTGGACTGGGCCAACTCTAGGAAGGAGTCTTGAAGCTCCCACAGAAGCATTGGTAAGCAAGCCTTTAAGATGAGACCTTGATTGGTCTTGTCCATCATAGACCCGAAATGATCTTTTACAATATATTACTGCAAATATGGTTCCACTTTTCTGTTGTTCTTTTAGAAAATCACTGTGTTAAGGGTTTCAATTGCATTTTTTCCTGTAGTATTCAATAACAACTAGCAACAATCTTTCATCGGCATATTTGGCCATTTCATTAGACCCATTCCACTTCATGATAATTATAGCTGTTAATGTAGATATTAGCATGATCTCTCTATCCATTGTTGATACATCTATCGTAACTATTTTTAGCATCATAGGCATGAGGTCACTCTTGAAAATGGGATATCACATCTTAAGAGCTCTACCTTTAATATATTTATACTTAACAGAGACAAATATGGTAGGGATGATCTTCTGGTCTGGGCACCCATGAGTTCATCACTACCATAAATTCTTGTTTTCAGTAATAAAATCATTGATTATACTTCTATAAAATTATCACCACAACCATTCAGACATGAAAATGAGATATAACATCTCAAGAGGCTAACCTCTAATAAATCAGACGACAGGTCTATGGTTCATGGATCTATTACTAACTTTAGTTCTTACTTTAGTCCACTTGTCTCCTCCTACCTCCCTTCCTTCGCCCACACACCCAACACAGCATCGTGTGGATTTGCTGTTCATCATGAGACTGGGGTCCACATTCAAGATTTCCTGCTGCTTAACAGAGGGTTTTTTCTTGAGCCATGATGGAGGGATTCATGATTGGCTACATGGATTCATTTTGGATGTATATATTTGTATATATATATATGTATGTGTGTATTTATATGTTTATATGTATCCATGCACACATGTGTATACACAAAATGAAGACTTTTATGCTCTACTGTAAAGTGTCTTGAGAGAACACTTATGAATTGGTGCTATACAAATAAAGATTGATTGATGGCTCACGTAGTTTTACAGTAGCCAAAAAAAACCACAGTATTTTTAGTTTAATGTCACTAATTTTTCCAAAACAATACTGGCAACCACTGCCACCTCAAAAGTCTTGTTTTTTTTCTTGCAGTGTGCTTCTTCTAAGGTTATTTGCATTAACAAGCAGCTGAACAGGAGTACTGTACAAAGTGGTAATTAAAGCACTGATTGCACATTGCGTGAGTCTCCTCTGAAACAGTTTGAAATCTCCAGAACAGTTCAACTTAAAAGAAGTGTACAAGTCTGCGCCTCCAGCTGAATCTGTTCCTGGAAACTTTTACAAAAGCACATTTTGAGGCTGCAGAGCGGAGCCAGAACGGATCATTGAACTTCTGAGGGCAGATTATGAGCGCACTTCACCAACATACAACACACACACACATGCTGGTACACCTAAGACCCTCACACCGGTGTGGACAACAAGCCCACTCCTGTACACTGTTTGGACTTGACATTGGGAATCGATGCGGTCTGATCGATGCTGCCGGCTCCTCTGACTTCACACGCTCACACAAACGCTGGCTTGTGTTAAGACGATGCCGGTGGCACAGATGGAAGTTTTTCTGGATCTGGAAAGCGATCAAAAAGCTTTCGGGGGTTTGACAGCAAAGTGTTAGCAAGTCTATATTCGAGTTGTACCTGGGCTCTCACGGCGTAGCCTGTTACTCATTGTTTCCCTGCAGAGCTTCTCCTTCATCTCCTGCTCTCTCCTCACCCATTCTGTTCTTCTTCTCTCCTTTTTACCGTCTCCGCGTGAGCCCTTCACAGCCGCTGCCCAAGGCTGCATCCATCAAAGCAGTCAAGGCACCACAGCCAATTGATTCCCTAATCGAATATCATTATTACCAGCAATTAGCCTGCACTATGACTTCAGTTAAAATCACTAATTAACAAAGTGCACAGCGGAAGAAGAAGTATGACTTTATGGAACGTGCACCAGAACGTCTCTCCACACGGCGAGATATTTAGGAGCTCCTATTAATCACTTCACCGTCGTCACATCGCTCGACACAGCGATCAGCGAGGCGACGGGGGCCCACCTGTTTGTGTGTGAAGCTCAGTCAGCAGATGGCCCACCCAAGGCGTGGTGCGGGCTAATTGCTGTTGATTCATACACAACAGCAGACATGTTATTTTTTAATGGAGACATGCTTTCTTTATTGCACAAAGACAAAAAGGGGAGGGGGTTAACTGTGAAACAAATCTCACAATATGTACCGCTTCAGAGGCTCCTCCGTTTATCATCTTGAGTTTTATTAATTAGTGTGAAATTAATGGCTTTATCAACCATTTGTGGGCTGTAATGGAAATTTTACAGTCTACATTGCAAAAGTTTTCTTTTGCAATGTGAATTAAAGTGCTTGCTTATTGTTTTTTGGGTAGGTTTATGGAAGAAAAATGTCCCTGATATAAGCTGATTTGTAAAAAGCTTGACAGCAAAGTTAGACAGATTGTTGAACTTTTCTGTAAAAATAACAATTTGAGATAAAAGCTATTAAAGACTCAAACGCTATGTTATGCTAGCCAACATTAAAGCTTAACTACTCAGGTCTGTACTGTAGCTTGTTGACTAATTCTTTGGTAAAATATATGTATACTCGGGTTGGATGTTATTGCTCTGGTAGACGTCAATTTGTTTCACTTAAGAACTGTGACGAACCCCAATGACCACAGGTGTTCCTCAGGGCTCTATCCTTGGTCCTTTCATACATTGCATTAATTTATTTTCAACCTCCCTCTGGTTCATATTTTAAGGAACTTTAGTATTCCTCTTGGGATCACAGTGGATGTTTGGTTGAGCAGAGCATCTTCACCAGTCTCGTGTTACAATTTAATTTAATTCAGTATCACGATGCAACACAGTGAGTAGTCAGAATATTATAAATACCTTCTATTAATTAGAAATACCTTTAAGATCAACTGCAGTATTGACCAAAACATATATATTTTTGGTCTTATCAAGATTTTTCTTGTTTGCCTAAGTTGATTTGAGTCAATTTTGTCCGTAAATATAGACTGCTATCTTTGGTGTTCCTCAAGGCTATATTCTAGATCCTCTCAAAATCATCATCTAATGCTTACGTTATTTTTATAGGGGGAAGAAAGTAAAGTATGAGACAAATCTCACACTATATACAACTTTATATGTTCAAACATTTATATTACACTGTTTTCTTTTTTTAAGTTTTCTGCTGTCTTTATCTGAAATGAGCTACAAAAGACCAAAGTTCAAAAGTGTTACCAGAAAATGAAAACCTTATATAAGATTCAAAAGGCCACAAAGGTTCCTGAAAACTGAGCTGTGGATGGGCCTCTTACCCTCATGTAGGTAGATACAGCACAAAGTCATTTTTTTGTAGAGTGGGCTTTGTTTTTTGTGATTGTGTACTTGATGATGACTTTCATTTCATATTTCATTTTCCCTGTGACCCACGGAGTCATGTATTTGACAAAAAATAGAGCTCTTTCCTCCTGTGAAGGTAATAAGTGGCTTTTGAATGGAGAGGTTTTTGTTACGACAAGAGAAGGAAAGAGCATGCTTTGTTTTGGTGAATGTGATTCTTCAAAAAAAAACCTTTATACAAAAAATGACCTTATCAACTTCCCATTTGAATGCATGAAAGACTTTCTTTAACCCCGAGATGTCTCCCTAAAAAAATGTATCTCACAGATCTGGTGGAAACACACCGCAAAAAAGTCAAACATGCTTCCTGAATTTATATAAATCCATAAAAGATATTAAGCTCTGTTGTCTACCCCAGTCCTGTCCATGAAAAATAAATTAAATTAAATTTTACATACTTAACTCTTTCAGTACAACTTTGAATCACCACAGTGGAATTTTAATTTTGGCTTGATAACCACTCAATGCTCTACTAGCCAAGGTTCAGATTTTGAATAAATGACTCAAAGGACCCAGTGTCCAACACATGGACATGTCAAGAGTGCCAAGCAAAATCTCTTTAAAAGAATACATTTTCAATTAAAATTGGGTAAACATGGGGTGCTGGTTTGGCGGAGTGGTTAGCACATGTATTTATATAATAATTGAATTGATTTCAATGCATTTTAATTTCTTTTTCAGTAAAGGCACAAAATGCCAAAAAAATACATCTTTAAAAAAAAAATTGGGTAAAAATTAACTGCCATGTATTTACATAATAATTGAATTGATTTCAATGCATTTTAATTTCTTTTTGCAGCGTCAGAGGGCAAAATGAAACAAAAAAATCTTTGTCTGGAAAGTAGATATGCAGGAAAAACAAAGTAAAAGTATTGGAACATATGGATATATTTGGACAAAAGTCATCATATTTATATAAAAGAGTTGTTTGAAAAAAAAACATATTGGGGTGCTGGTTTGGCAGATTGGTAAGTAACCAGGCAGGTCCCATATACATACTTCTGGGTTCAAGTCCAGCCTGTGGCCAGTTTGCAGAATGTCTTCTCCTACTTTCTCACCCTCTTTCAAAAGCCTATTCAATAAAGGCAAAAATGTCCAAAAAAATACATTAAAAAAATGTAAAAATCATATATGTATATGTATGTATATACATATACATATATATATATACACATATACATATATATATACATATACATATACATATATATATATATATATATATATATATATATATATATATATATATATATATATATATACACACATATATATATAAATATAAATATAAATATATATGTATATATGTATATATGTATATTTATATTTATATTTATTATTTATATTTATATATATTTATATATAGATATATATATATATATATATATAATATATATATATATATATATATATATATATATATATATATATATATATATATATATATATATATATATATATATATATATATATATATATATATATTATATTAAATTATCTAACAATTTTAATTTCACTTACACAATGCTCACCAAACCGTGAAAAAAAGGGAAAAAACACAATAATTAGTATTGTGCTGTTTTTTGACTGATTTGTTTCACTGTTTGGGACATGTCACTGACTATCAATATCTCTTATTAATCAGTGATTTAAATGAATTCCTTTCATTTGGAATGGAAAGCTAGATTTTGACTAAAATTTAACACTGAAGACCTTGTGTCCAAAAATATGATACATCAAAGTAACAAGCCAAAGGTTATTGTTTATTGAGTACATTTTCAATCAAAATTGTTTAAACATTTTAAATGACTTTATTTCTTTCCAAAAACATAAAATATTGACCTTATTTTGTATTGAACTAAATTTTCCAACACATTTCGTACCCTTTGAGCATCATAACGAGTTCCCTGTACTCAAGTGGCCTCTGAAGCCATCAGATCTCAATCCAAAGGAGTATGTGGTGGAATAGGAGGTTGGTGTTAAGGATGTGCAGTGGACAAATCTGCAGCATCTGTGTGATGCTATCATGTCTCATGGTTTTCTTTCATTCATCAGAAAATGTACATTTAATATTCACTCTGCTGCTCGGCCTTGGTCTCTAATATTCCTTATCACAGGACTGGTGGTGCGATTTGGGCTCATAAAAAGGCTTTTTCATCCTGCAGATGAAGTTTCTATTCTATAGTTACAAAGTTTTAACTGAATATTCTGGACATGTAAGCTCAACTTCACCTCAATGGGCCAAGTCTTGAACAACTACCAAACAGCACAAAAAGAGAAGCACACCTTAAGTGGATATAAATGGAAAGACGTGGTGACCCCAGCTATTCCTGTCCAGTCAAATGTCAGCAGCAGTGGGGGTGGAGCACAGTCTGGGGCTGGCGAAGGCTTTCTCCTCGATGGCTGAGGTCTGGGATGGAGGTTGGAAAGCGGTCATGGTCTGCGGGTGTCTGCTGAGGTCTTTGTTACAGCCCATTCTGCGTCTGGCAGCGGGGGGAAGCGGAGAGCGTCGGAGGCCGGTGGAGGAGACGAAGAGGAAATCAATGCAGCAGCTGGAGACCATCCTCTCGCTCGGCACGACGCTCGCGCTCACACGGCTTTCTGCTGCACTCTATACCTCAGCTTGACCCCTTTTTCCTTTTTATTTTGGCTGACAGTGTTTGTCAGCATCTGTCGCCCTGAGCTGGTGTCTATATGCTCTTCGAAATATTATTGCCTTTCCTTTCCTTAAAGTAAACCATACAAGGAACAAATGTAGCGCTGGTGATTGGGGTTAAGTAAAAAGAACATCACAGGGTCCCAAAGTAGTGATTTCCTTCGACAAACAGAAACTATAAGATGAAGTACCTCATGCAAGTGCAGGGCAGTGAGTTAAGTTTGAAGGATGTACTGATCCATTTTCAAAGTGATGTAGGGTAACACAGGATTGACAAAGGGTTGTGCTATTGCCCCAAAATCTTTTGGTGTTTGCATGTTCTCTCTGTCCATGAACTGGTTATCCCCAGGTTTCCCTTCAAGGTCCAAAACTACGCCCGTCAGTCTAAAAGTTTTAAACCCTTTAACTACCTGCTCAACTGTCTCGCAGAGGTCATCATTAAATTCAGTTTTAAAAAACAGAACAAATCATTGATTGGTTCCATTAACACTTCAGGGAACACAGAAAACCAAAAGACAAGCAAAAGAACAGATATTTTCTTGGTGTGGTGTTTAAAAGGTTTTAAAAGCTAAGAGTTGATTGTGTAATGACATAAAATGCACAACTATTTGGCACAAAATCAATTAGAAAAGGCAGAAATGTCTTAACATTTACAAAAATAACTTAAAATATTTTAAGTGAGTTTGTCAACCAAATTTTTTGATGAAAAACAGACTTAATATGTACATATACATCATCATATCAGTAAACGGTTAAGTATTTAAAATAATAATTATGGCAATATTAATGTTGGCTTTTAGCTGTTTAAACTTTTAAATGCCACAAACAAAATAACAGTGCTTTTGATTTGTTTGCAGTTTTTTCTGTATCATAAAACATTGATGGAAACAAACATGTTATGTTTATTTAACACATTAAATATTCCTGAATTTAATGACCTCTGCCAAACAGTTGAGCTGGGAGTTAAAGGGTTAACCTAATGTAAAGAAGACAGAAACAACTTAAGTCCAAGAGTCAAGACAAATCAGAGTATTTATGATTTTTATATTAGATCCATTTCTTTTCATTCAAAATTGCCAATCTGTCCTCATCATTCACTTTAAAGAGCTGTTCAAAAGACTCGACTAGTTTGTGAACGTCATATATCTCCGAAAACCACCACAGAAGTAGGTCAACAAACAAAGTCTCTGTTTAGAAGTAAAATAAGATATTAAGATAGAAGAAGACAATGTAACATAAAGAGTTAAAAAACGAGTCAACACAAGCACACAGGACGATTTAGAGTTGCCGAAGAGTTTATCTGATGACTGTAGGCAGAGGCAGGCTTACACTTCCCATTGACTTCTAGTAACTGAGCTTAGCTAAGTAAGGGTTTGTTAGCTTCATCCATCTCATCCTTGTTACTGCACGCACAGTCAAAAGAATGGTGCCTATCTGCTTGTCATGGACTCGGAAGTGAGGCAAGTGATGAAAACAACCAACATGTTGGACTGTTCCTTTAATCCTTTAACTCCTAGATCTATTGTTTGGCAGAATTCAATAAATTCAGGAATATTTTAATGTCTTAAAAACCATAATATGTCATTGTCTGTTTCTGTAAATGTTTAGGATACAGAAAAAACCCAGCAAACAAAGCAAAAGAAGTGATATTTTCTTTGTTTAGGATTTTAATGTTTAAACAGCTAAAAGCCATTATAATTATTACCATCATTTCTTAGAATGTTTTGGTTAACCACTTACTGATATGATATATATATATATATATGGATATAAAAATATATTCTGAAATTCATCAAAAGCATTTTTTGTGCATTTGTCAAACTCAGTATTGACTATTTTAAGTTATTTTTGATTTCTATTTAATTTATAAACATGTCTGTCTTTTGTAATCGATTTCCATCCCAAATAATTGTGCATTTTTATGTCAACACTAATACAACTGTTAGCATTTAAACATTTAAATCCCACACCATGAAAATATCTGGGTTTTGATTTGTTTCTTAGTTTTTTCTGGTCCCTTAAAAGTTAACGAAATCAAACAATGATTTGATTTATTCTGTTTTATTTACAGTTAGAATGTGGATGCTTGGATGGATATTTGAACATCCAGTGTTGGGTGACAGGTCTAATATACCACCTGTAAACTGGTTAAAAGTGTTATTTATCAGTCTACATTGATTCAGTTTCACACCTGGGAAAAACTTAAACTAGAAATAGAGAGAAAAACAGAAATTACTGCCTTTTATGTGTTGAACAGTTTAATTTTACTGTGGTTATCAAGACAAAAAAGTTGTAAGGCATCCAGAAAACTCCCAGAAGTCCATTTAAACTCCAGCAAAAGGACCATGTAGCTCAGTTCTTCCCATCCCTGCTAATACATGTTAAACATCCGCCTGCTTGGATGCAGAGAAGTGAAGCTGGTGCTTGAATGTGCAGCTTATGAGGGCGCTGAATATCATGAATAATAACTACAGAGCTTCTTACAGTAATAACACACACACACGCCGCTTGTACTCGCATTGTACGCCGCAACAATTGCCCACAGCTATCATCCATTGTTTTAGACGTTTAATTGGAAACACAAAAGCAGCCCACGCTCCGGCTAATGCACACAGTGTATCCAGCCCCCAGAGATCGCAGTGAGATACATTTAAAGCCCCCCTACTCACAGGGGAACGGAGGGAAGGAGGGGGGGCATTCAAGCTCCATCTGTCTCCCTTATAAGGCAGCTGAGCTCGGGGACATAGCACTTTTCTCCTCGATAAACAAGGTGTGGGCCACAGCGCCGTGTTAAAGTCGCCTGAATGGAGCTGACCGACCGCGCACAGCTTATCGGACTGAATATCAATAACAAACATTTTTTATGCCCTGCTTCCTCAAATTCAGCCCATTAATCCAGACTGGAATAAACAGCCAGCGCCTTAAGGCCTGATACAATATCTCTGCCCCGGTGTTACTAACTTGTCGAGAATAATGCATGAATGTGCAGAGAGCACTCAATAGCGGCTTCTCGGACAAACCCAACCTCTCTATTTCCACTTTGTATAATGGCTGTTCACACTGTGAGAAAGAAAGCAGCAGGAAACGGGGATCGATGTGTTATTTAAAGAAATAGACCGAGATCATTGGCTGTAATACTCGACACATGCTTCAGCGGTACGTGGCACAACACTGAACGACAGTGTGAGAGAAACTTCACATTTCAAACAAACAATTAGACTGAAAACTGTTTGTGGCTTTGCTCCGATAGATTGTACGTCGGTGCATTAGGTTTAAATTGATGTTGTTTTTCTTGAAACACTTGTAAAGTCCTTTAACCAGGACTAATACTTGCGATGCCATGAATGCAGTTCATTCTTCTGAATCTCTCTGGTGGATTTCCAGTTAATTCATATAAATCATAGGCTTGTTGCATAATTTATGATGCCATTTAGTTTGTCCTCTGAGAAGTTTTGTTATTAAACCATAAAACCAAAACGTACAAGGTATGGCTATTGAATATCAAACTGCTCTGATTAGGATAGAACCAAGTGGTTCACAGTCACAGTGTTATAAACTATACTTCTTCCTGCTATTATTTTTTACTGTCAATAACAATTGGTATTGTATTCTATGCAGTTTGACAGCTTGATTTGTCACCTTTACAATGAGGTACAACTTGTCAGGATCCTGCATTTGTGGAATGAGCAACACAGCTAAACATGTGGGTAACATCAAAAAAATTGGATGCCTGCAGGAAATCTTTTGTGCTATGTTGCTTCTTAGGGGCCGTTTACACGAGGCCTAAAATGGTCAAATCCGATAAGTTTTCATGTGTTTCGGCCTTGCGTTTACATGGGTATTCTGTATGGATTGCCCAAATCTGGGAACTTTTGAAACCAGGCTCCAGAGTCGAGAGTTTTCAATACGCTGTCCACGCAGCACCGTGTAAACCCAGATCAGAGAGTTTCAGTGTGAAACGCTGACATCACAGCATGTGCAGTACTCTTTCACATGAAAGCTGTGCACCCATACCAGGAACAACAACAGCTTCGGACGTCTACCAAGTAACGTGTGTGCCGCTTACTGTGCTTGGTTTGTTAACCAGATAAAAGTATCCAGTCCAATTTGTTGTCCAGACAAGAAACTCCTGCGTCTTTGTGCCTGAAAAGTTTTTCTTCTTTGTACACGTTGTAGCAGTGCTGCCTCTCTGCAGATCAACATCGCCGGCTACTGGACTGGCATACATACTACAGTGGTTTTATTTGTTTCCAGCATCTCCATCCATGCGGATCGACTTTGAATAGGCTAGGAAAAATCTTTGCGTTTTAAGTCATAGAGTCTCCGCGTAAACATAGCCTTAACTCAAGATGCTGATTGCTTGTTAAAACATGTGAAAATCACCGCCATCATCTTGGCAAACTAAATAGCAATAGCTGCCAACTTCATAAGCCAGCTTGATTCAAGCTGCAACATCTTAATCCACACAGCCTCAACTTTCAAAAACTATCTTGCTGAGTTGTGAATCTTTGGTCAGAACTGGACTGTTGCGCTTCTTTCTTAGTTCCCTTCAAAATCAGCGATCGCGGACGGAATCAAACAATTTGAGACTTAACATGGAATTCTACATAAACATGAAATATCATGCTGACATTTTATGTAAAAGCGTTTTTTTCCCACGAAAAGGAACATTTCTCTCAGGAAAATGCCCCAAGGGGGTTTCTAAGGCTGTGGACGAAACACGCTTCACTTCCTCTGTCCATTGCCTACCCTCATTAATGTATCAACATGTCACAGCAGCTGTATGAGACACCGGCTGACCCTGTGTTCACACCAAAAGCCATCTGAGTGTCCTCAGCATCCAGATGCCATTCATTTTCAATGATCACGAATGTTGTGGGCCGACTAGCTGCTTGATGCAAGGGACACCGAGCGGTGCCTAAGCCGGCGAAGAAGCTACTTAACTCCCGGCTAACTCCAAAGTACAGGGAAGAGCAGTTTCCCAATGATTAATATATGACAGGCGATTAAATGTTCTGCAAATCTTAACATACTGTTACATACTGTTCATGACTTCATGCAGTGTCTTGGGGCTAAATTTGCGTAAAATACTAAAAACCGAATCCTCAGAGTTAAATGTCAAAAAATGGAATATGGGAAAAATAAAACAGAATTTGGGAAAAACAACTGACTTTATAGGGGCCCTACTTTCCCCACATGGCCCTCTTCCACTATAATTGGTTGACAGCTCTACCCTCTGGTATAGGGTGTAGCACTGCTCTGTGCCATGTTTTCATTTACTCTGCATTTATTCTACTGCCTATGCTATGCTACCCTGAATGATAGGTTTAAACTGCAGACGAAACAACAGTATGACATCACACTGGTAGGTCTGTTGGGTTGGGTTAGGGGAATAAATCATTTACTGGTGGCATTAACAGGGAAGGAGGGACAGGTTCTGATGCAATGGACTTTCATCTTGGTCATAAGAGTGCTCTATCACATGGCAAACACATTAAAGGTAGGGATGGAAATCGAAAACTAATTCCAGTTGAGAATTGTTAACAGCTGCATCAAAGTATCGATAACATGAGTCTTTCTGCCAATCAGTTCCCTTATCAATTTCTCCCACTGACAGGGTTCAGAAGTGGTCAGAAGTGTGGCTTAATTTTTACAAAAGGCGCCTACTGCACAACCTTAAGTGAGTGGAAACACCAGCGACTTGCAGAAGCAGTTATCTATGCTGTGATGTGTTTGACATTGTTGACACTGAAAATCTACAGGCCAACATTTGCCCACTCAATAATAAGGGAATTGTTAAAGAACTGGATCAATTAGCAGGATTGTTAATAGCACTGGTATTGATAAAATCTAACTAATTCTCATCCCTAGTTAAAGGGCATTAGAAACTTTATAAAAGCTGGTATGAGCTCTTTTTGGTGACTTAGAATGACTCTTTGCCTTTAGAAACTAGAAAGCAATGCAGCAGTAACATCATGTTTGGCAGAAGTACAAGAGATTAAACTGCTCAAGCCAAAGACTCAAGATAAAACAAAACAAAACAAAAAAGTCAATTCTGGATTGTTTGAAATAAGCACTTTAGCGAGAAAGATATGCTTTGTGTACTGGCATTTTCTCACTAAAATCACAAATAATAACGAATAAAAATGCATTTAAAGCAGCAGCATTGACGGCTGAGACTTTGCATATAAGAACATCACAATATAAAATCTCTGAAAGGGTTTTTTCTCGTGACTATCACGACAGCATGCTGATAAAAACTTAAAGTGGAGTTACAGGGATAAACCCATTAAGCTAAATCAGCTAATTACATGGAGCTCTTTCTTACAGTCCCTCCGGCTAATTAATTCAAACTACAAACACTGCTGTGTGCAGGGAATGAGTCCTGCAGACAAGTGAAAACACAGAAATATCACATCAGGCTTTTTCTCACAAACCTGTGAGTAGAGACAAGCGAGTTTTCCTCCTGTTATAACAGCTCAGAGGAAAGAAGAATTTCAGCCCCGCTAATTCTCACCTGTCGACAGCAAAGTGTCAAAGTTTGGAACAGAGACGCTCGTATTCTCAGGTGGTTCAATTAGCAGCATACTGTACTTAGTTCAGCAAAAGGTGAGACAGGTATGGAGAAGAATGTTAGTGTGAGAATTACAAAGAGAAGATCTTTCAAAAATTTGGTTCAGCTCAAATGCCAAGGGGGGATAATGTAGTAAACATTCATCTTGACAGCAAGATTTAAATACCAAAGGGTTTAGAAAAGCCTGGGTTACAGTGACAAATCATTTTTTCCAAGGGAGAGAGCCTCTTGAAATTGGTTGTTTCTGGATGTATCATATTTTTTATTGATAAGTGTTTTAAACTTCTGGGTAAGGACTGTCATACTGGATAAAAACAGCAGCCTAAAAGTGCTCAATCAAGCTTAAACCACTGCAGTCAGATCATGAATAATCACAGTTATAGTTCAGAAATTAGTTATTCAAAGGGTTATTTCAGTATTTCTGAAGCTGGGCTGTATCAGGTACTTCACAACAGAAATGGCTTCCAGCAGAGCTATGTCTGTAAAGGTTGCATGTCCTGGTGTGTTTGACTGTTAACATCATGCATCCATCCTTCCTTAGCAAAAAGTAGTTTATTCAAGTGTATTAGAAGTATACTTATTTTACTCTAAAACTGAGGCAGTGTATTTCAGGTTTACTTTTTAAATTCTATATTGTACACACTGAACATAACAGTGAGGTACAGTTGGCTCATACTGGAAAGTATGAATAAAAGTCTAAGGCAAAGAACATTAATACTAAGACTTACATTGTACAAAAGTACAAATTTTTTATTACTAAAACATTTGTACTTTGTAAACTTTTTGCTTCATTTTGCCACAAAGTACTGATTTTAGTATTATCTTTATCCAGGCACAATTTAGCAGAATGTTTTTTTCCCTACACACATTTGCTTTGAGATATTACCCTTGTTATAAACTTACATGTTTAAGATCATATAGCACTGGAGTATACAGTAAATAGTATGTGTGCTCAACTGCCTGATCTTTACGTACCTTAAAAACATAAACAGAGAAACATTTGACTTTACTTTAGTGATCACGTTTTTCTCCCTTTCATAAGGATTTGGCAATGGTGAGATGAACACAGTGTCATCTGCTTCAACAAGAACACATTTTGTTTTAATCATATCAGGCTGAACAGCATTAAAGGGACTGTGAGGAGAATCTATTATTGGCAACGTAAAGACTCTGCTACCCATGAGCACGCGCGGCGACTGTTGTAATGCTGCGTTCCAGTAACCTCGGAACTGGGAGTGACATCATCTCTGACTTTTCAGCGTTCCAGTTGAAGACAGAAAAAAACATCCCGATCTACCAGGCTATTGTTAGCTGTTGTTAGCACGCCCTGTGTTGTTGTTCACAAATATCACATGAAGAATGTGATTATCACTATGGCAGCATTTTTGTAAATATAAGTCTAACAATACTATGTATACAGCTGATCTAGAGCGACACACCCCAGTCAGAAGTGCAAATAAATTGATTATTACGGGAGCTAAATAACTGTTCACACTGGGGGAATCCATCTTCGATTGTCAGCTCGGGGGTGGCAAGGTTTCACCGAGTTCCCAGTTGGAAAATTCTGACTTCAGGGGGCATTCCAGTTGCAGTTTCCTACTCATTACTCAGAAATTCCTACTTCTGACTACAACTGGAACGCACCAAAGACGTGTGCAATCCAAGACGTGTGTTTGTTGTGAAGCAGCTCAGACCTTCCTCAGAATTCTGCATTGCTTTACAACTTCTTTTTTCAACAACTTACAGGATGCAAAGCGACGAGGTAATGTACCTCTGTCTAGTTACGTAGCGGTAGTTTTTGATGTGTGACAACAAGCAATTTTTGGAAAACTTAGTATCGTAGCTTTGTAGCCGGCTATATATCGCTACTTACAGCCCGGTGCTCTGAGACGTGTCCGAATAATATAAATTTGCTCTAGTTTTAATTGTCTTGTTCCCGAAGTTGAGTATCCAGGCCAGTCCAGCCCTGTTCAACCCCACCGGAAGGCTAAGGAATAGCATTTGTAGATAACCTATTTTGATGCTATAAAACTCATCTTAAAGTGTGTATTTCAATCAGGCATATATTTAAAAGTGAGACTTTTTTGTAATTACTTAGAAACTCCTCACAGTCCCTTTAACAGTTTGTTTTTTAACCTCATGTATGAAATTACTTTGTACATTGATCTGTAAATATTTACATACAGGCCTGTCTCATGTAGTAAGTACCTTAACTAAGGCTCAAAAGACTTTGGCATATGGCTATGGATAAAAAGCAGAAATTTGATGTGAACACCTTTGTTTAAAAAGTAATTAAACAAAATGTACGATCTTTAAAACACACAGCACTGTTGATTCTTTTCTTTAGTCTGTCATAGTTTCAAATGTGATACAGAACTTCCTCGTTTAATCTGTGCATGAAGGGAAAGAAAAGTAGTAAAATAGGAAAAATTTATATTGTTTTGTTCATAGAAATATACCTAAAGTATACTTCAATAATCTAAACGTGGACTAAAAGTATATAGAAAAGTTAACTTGTTGTATACCTTAAAGTGTACTTTTGTTAACTTAAAATGACCTTGTTAAGTTTACTGAAAGTATACTTTCACAACTTAAACTGTTCCAATGTAGTCCAAAGAAGTCTTACATTAGTATACTTTCTAGTGCACTACAAGTACATGATCCGTAGTATACTTGCTATACTTATACTCAAGCATACTTAATAAAATTAACTTCAAGAAAACTACTTTTTGCTCAGGGTATCCATCCATCATCTATCTACAGCTATCTCTTTTGTTCCCAGGAGGCTGGGGCCTGCAACAACGCGAGTAAAGGCAAATGTCAGACGTGGGCGACCAGCTTGCTGATTTGTGCCAAAACATGACCGGCTACACCATGGGTACCCAACATGGTGCCCAAAAAGGCTGGTGGGTTGCAAGGAGCCTTTGAGGTTCCCCAGGGACATTTAAAAAAACAACACAGTCTACCACCACATAACTTAAAATAAATATATTTATAAAGATTTCTTTCTATCTGATGTTGTGCTTATGTATCAAACCTAATAAATACAAAAATAACAAATGTAACATTTGCACCAAATTTCACAACCACCCATATTTTTTCTTCTAAATATTGACCTGCATGGTGTCAGAGTTTATATTCATGCTGATGTAACACCTTTATTACCACTGGTATTAGCCAGAACATTATATTTTACTTGTACAAAAAACAGAAATCACAAAACTGTTGTATATTGCAGAGATATATAACAGAAGAATAAATAATCCATCATGCAAGCAAATATAGTGTTTTAAAATAATTTAACAATAAACTATGGTAATAATTATTGTGTCATTTAAAGTAAAAAAGTGAACACAAAGTGTCCTATGTAGCCTATAAAATGCATTATATGAATTATTTAGAGGTAAGTTATAAAATGTATATTACTTAAGAACATTAAATCACGCAAGTAGCCTCATCTTTAGTGTAGCTCTCAGCTCAAAAAGGTTGGTGACTCTTGCTGCATCTAGCCTCAATTCTTGCTGACATATGGCCCTTTTCCACTAGCAAGCCTTGGCCCTACTCTGCTCGGCCCTACTCGATTTGCAGCGTGTTTCCACTAGCCTGGTACCTCCTGAAACAAGCTAGTTTTAGTACCTACTCCGCTCTGGTTCTAAGCGAGCTGAGTCGATACTAAAAGATGACGTCACCGACTGCTGGCTACTGATTGGTCAGACAATGCCGTCATCGATGAGTCATGAGTGCGACAACCTAGCTTGCTAGCGGTAGCTACCGTTAGCTTACCCCCATAGCTTCATTCTGTTGTACATCTTCCAAAACTCTCCTGTGCTTCTCAAGGGGTATTTCTTCCTGCCACCTGCAGCCTTCTTCTGCTTTCCTTTTTAACTCGGTTTGTGACAAAAAGCCACAGATTGTTGTGTCGCGCTCAAAATGACGTCACCGCAGAGCCGCTCTCTGTTTACAGCGACACTGCACGCCGTTGGGCAGGGGACTGGGGCTAATGGAAAAGCAGCACAGGACGAATTAATCTAATTTAATGGAAATGGGCCTATTGTCCGCCATGTTTGTTTACACCTAAGATGCATTTGTTCAACCTCTGGGAGAAGAAGCCCTGGTTGTTGTTTAGCTAGCAAAACTGACATTATTTGTCTGTGTGTGGGCTCTCTAACAGTTTTACTTTTTAATTTTGCTGGAAAAATTGCATGGCTCTAACTGATCAATCTTCAAGAGAAATGGGCAAAAGTTGAAGCACATTGTGGTGTGTCCCATTTTTACTTTTGTTCTTATGTTTAATTTCTTTCCTTTTAAGCATTTTCTAAAAACCATTTGCCAACACTCAACATCTGAAATGAATTTTGGCAAATACACCCCGCCAACAACATCTCCATTAGAGGTTGCACCTGTGCTTAAGCCAATTATGCTTTTCCACTTGTAGACTAAATGAGTCCTAATGAAAAGATTGCATCCTGTAGGGCCAGGAAAAACAATGTGGAGAGAGCTTTTCGAACGGAAACAAGCGAGCTTATATAACTCATTTAGCGGGGAGAAAACAGCAGGAAAAAGAAAAGAGTGCAATGACATTTCTGAGCCGCCGTGTTCATTAAAGCCTCTTCCTGACCTGCTGAATCGGCGCCTCCATCAGCCAGGTGTAACCATACAACTCCCACTCTCACAGCATGGAGAGCGTCTAACCTTGAAGGCACTCAAGCTGTAAATTGACAGTCAAAACAGCGCCGGCTTTTAACCAGAACCTCGCCGCTGCTGCCGATACGGAGAGCAGTCTGATCAGTCGTTTAACTCTGTCAGGCCAGGAATTAATACAAAGTGCTGAAGGGGGGAAAAAATGGAGAAGTATGGAACGAAGTCAAGAAGTAGAGTGGAACTAGAGGATAAAAGAACAACTGAAATAGTTGAATAAAGAGCCACCAAGGAGTGTTGGAGGAAAGCCAGGGCCCACACATACGCTGACGATCACTGGATCGAGGAGAAGAAGGTAGAAACAGAAACGAACTGTGCTAAAGCTGAAAAATACTCAATACTCTGAACCTCTCTGCACCATGTGATGTTAAACTGAATTATCTAAACTGTTCTCTGGAGCAGTGATGGTGTGGCCTGAAACTAGGCCTGAGGGATTTACCATTTCTGATCGAAATCACAATTTCAGACAACACAATCAAGCTGAAATGCACTATATTGCCAAAAGTATTTGCTCACCCATCCAAATAAACAGAATCAGGTGTTCCAGTCACTTCCATGGCCACAGGTGTATAAAATCAAGCACCTCGGCATGCAGACTGCTTTTACAAACATTTGTGAAAGAATGGGTCGCTCTCAGGAGCTCAGTAAATTCCAGCCTGGAACTGTGATAGGATGCCACCTGTGCAACAAATCCAGTCGTGACATTTCCTCGCTCCTAAATATTCCACAGTCAACTGTCAGCTGGATTATAAGAACGTGGAAGTGTTTGGGAACAACAGCAACTCAGCCACCAAGTGGTAGGCCACGTAAGAGCATGACGGAGTGGGGTCAGCAGATGCTGAGGTGTATAGTGCGAAGAGGTCGCCAACATTCTGCAGAGTCAATCGCTACAGACCTCCAAACTTCACGAAGCCTTCAGATTAGCTCAAGAACAGTGCAGAGAGCTTCACGGCCGAGCAGCTGCATCCAAGCCTCACATCACCAAATACAATGCAAAGTGTCTGATGCAGTGGTGTAAAGCACGCCGCCACTGGACTCTAGAGCAGTGGAGACGCGTTCTCTGGAGTGATGAATCACGCTTCTCTGTCGACAATCTGATGGACGAGTCTGGGTTTGGCAGGAGAACGACACTTGTTGGACTGCATTGTGCAAAGTGTAAAGTTTGGTGGAGGGGGGATTATGGCGTGGGGGTGTTTTTCAGGAGCTGGGCTTGCCCCCTTAGTTCCAGTCAAAGGAACTCTGAACGCTTCAGCACACCAAGACATTTTGGACAATTCCATGCTGCAACTTTGTGGGAACAGTTTGGAGCTGGCTCCTTCCTCTTCCAACATGACTGTGCACCAGTGTACAAAGCAGGTCCATAAAGACATGGATGACAGAGGCTGGTGTGAATGAACTTGACTGGCCTGCACAGAGTCCTGACCTCAACCGAATAGAACACCTTTGGGATGAATTAGAGCAGAGACTGAGAGCCAGGCCTTCTCGTCCAACATCAGTGTTTGACCTCACAAATGCTCTTCTGGAAGAATGGTCAAACATTTCCATAAACACTCCTAAACCTTGTGGACAGCCTTCCCAGAAGAGTTGAAGCTGTTACAGCTGCACAGGGTGGACCGTTGCTTCAGGACAACTGCCAGGTGTGAATAAACCCTAAAATTCTTGCAGTTTACAGAGTGCACAGGCTAGAATAAAGGCTGAAACAACACCCAAGTTAGAAGAAGTTTGTGCAAAATAAAATAAATAAATAAATAAATAAATAAATAAATAAAAAATTAAAGAACAAGTTTGTGCATAAATGACACTTAAATATCAAGCTCCCAGCACATTAAGGGATAACCGATCAAACCAAAATGTCACACCTTTAAACTGTGATCTTGAAAAGACACAGAGCTGTTATTTTTATATTAGTATAATGTTGAAATTGTCCAAATAAAAGTTAATTTACTACCTTAACAAACTGACAAATCTTTACAAAACGATACAATAAAGGTTATCTCAGAAAAATGGCTGCCCGCTAAATTAAACATATCATCACAATGATGTGTTGAAAAGGGGCATGTGTTTGTTTTCTCCAGGAGTGCTGTTTTTACCCAGTTGACCAAAAACATGCTTGTTTGTCTGTCTCTCTATGTGGGTCCTGTGATTGACAGGCGCGTGTCTCATGGCGCACCTCTTGCCCTACGATGCTGGGATGGGCTCTAGCACTTGCAACCCAAAAGGGACAAGCAGCAGAGAGGATGGCTGGAAAAAACAGGAATGAAACGAACATAAACGAACGAAGAAGGGAAGAAAGAAGGGAAAATAGAAAGGAAGAAGGAGAGGACAAAGGTCTTAGGAAATGTGTAGAAGGAGGAATGGTAGAGTGTGGTATAAAAAAAAGAGAGAAGGTGGGGTGAAAGGAGACAGAAGAAATGAAGGATGAGAAAAAACAGGATTGAAAGCTATGACAGAGAAAATATATTCTGAAGAAAGACTGATAAAAGGAAGGATTAAAGGAAGCACAAAGGAAATGAAGTAAAGCATTGAAGTGAGGAAGAGTAGAAAGTTGGAAAGAAGAGTAAGTAGGGATGGATGAGAAAAGGATAGATCAGGGTAAGGAAAGAGGACAGAAGGATAGAAGACAGGATGAATAGAAAGATGAATAGTATGATAGGAAGACAAAGAGGATGGAGGGAAGGGAGGACGAAAGTAAACAGCAAGAAATGGAGGATGACAATGAGGGGACTGAAAACTATGAAAAAGTAAAGATGGAATGTTTAAAGGAAGAAAAAAGGAGGTGAAAAGAAGGCAAAAAAAAATCGATTCACGTAAGTATTGGAATTTTTTGTTTGACGAATTTTAAATCGATTTTTTTGTTTCAAAAATCGTTTTTTTTCCTAATTTAAATGCTTCATTTTAGTCTGTGTTAATAAGCCACTTTTAAATGCAATCTAGGCTTTTGAAGAGAGCTGAATAAATCCTGAAAACTGACTCACATGTGATGTGTATTTTTCCTGATATAGTCTGTAGGCATCATCATTGTTCATCTTTTTCGCCTGGGTTAAAAAAGACCTAGCCAAAGAAAAAATCGGCAATACAGTAGAATCGCAATTTAAATCGAATCGGCAACTAAACGAAAAATCGTAAAAAATATAATCAGGAGAAAAGCGTATTGTCCCAGCCCTAATGGATAAAACTGGTTAAGTAGAGAGAATGAAGAGAGGAAGAATTAATAAAAAGGAAAAAGGAAATAAGGAAGAGGGGAAAGAGTGGACGGAGGAGTAAGAGGAAGGATGTATGAGCCGTAAAGAAGATAAGGATAGATTGAAGATTGGGGTTGAGGTTAGGAAGGGAGCAAGGAAGGCAGGACAGAAAAAAGGAAGGATGGAAAGAGCAAAGATAACTGAAATATCAAAGATAACTTGTGTCAAATTCATAAAATAAACCAGAAAAGGAATCAACAAGAGGAGTGTTACTAAAGGAAGACGAGGAGAAAAGTCATAATGCAGATAGAGACAGTAAACAGAGAGCGAGGAAAAGACAGATGGGCAGAAAGACGAGTGTAAACAGAGAGACAGACAGACACTGACGAACAGATAGACAAACAGAGAGATCACAGGGAGCCGCAGACAGCCAGACTGATTCATACTGACGAAGAAAAGCAGAGGGACGGAGCGACCGAGAGTTAATTCCAACTCTCACAGACTCGTTCACAGGTGCGGGTGGGCGGAGGAGGAAGAAAGAATGAGAAAGTAAGAGGGGGAGGGAGGGCTGAGAAAAAAAAAAAATCAAAATGTCTGGGTTTTCACACCGTTAATTCAGCCGTGCAGAGCTCCCGTCGCAGCGCTCTCTCTCACTCTTCCCCGCTCCTGTCGGAAACATGCTAATTAGGGAAGCCGACTGACGTGAGCGAGGTTTAAAGGGTAATTAGCATAAAAATCCTACATGCTGTATTTTTACTTTCTCTAATCAACACCCTCACACGTACACATTTTTCTGATGTGAGAAAAAGCGGTTTGACGCAATTAAAATGAAAATTAGCATCCAAGGGGAGGGAAGGAAGGAAGGAAGGAGACAAAATGTTCTCCCCCTCTGCATTTTGTTGCTGGACTTTTTATTGGAGGAAGAAAAAGCAGATAATGTCATTGTTTATTACAAATGTCTCGAGCAGCAGGGATGTTTGTGTTCTCAGGCTCATGGCTCCCCGTCTGAAGCACTGATTTTCCGTACTGTACGCAGAGGAAATGTGCCAAAGTGTTATGTAGAGAGGTAAAAAAAAATGATGATTGCACAAACACTTAAGTCTGAGTGGTTGGTAGAGGCATTGAAACACTGTAAGTGCACTGTAAACACACTGTAAGTACCTAATAATTATTGTGCTCTGAGTAAACATCATATGTCTGAATTCTATCTATAATCATGTGTTTCCCTGAACATCATGTACAGTGCTGGTGTTTTCAGGAGGATTATGTCACTTGTTAACCACTCTGTTCTTCCACAGTAAAGTAAATATGCTGTGAAATAGACATTTTAACGATGGATGAAATAATATTAAAACTAAAGAGCTCAGAAGGACAAACCGCCACCAGGGGCTTTTTAACGTTGCTGGGGAAGAAAATGCAGAAAACTGCCTGAGTGTGCAGTGTCAACAAATCAGCTAGTGGATTCGATCACTCCACAACTTATCCATTGTGCACCTCCCCTTCTTTGATGCACTGCTTTCAAATAAATGCAACATATTGGCTCGTTGGTGTTCATGGGCTCACAATTTGTTAATTCTGACAAAACCAAAATATTCCCACACTTGGGCTGTGGCAGCCAGCTTAAGAACCATCGCTTTCTTGCTATCATTCATATTCTTGTTTGTTTCCTCATTACTCCTCACGAAGCTCACTTGCAGCTCTCTTCGTGTGTACACGTGAGCGGCCCGCCTACCCCCCAAAGATTGTATGAGTGACAGGTGCTCACTCCGCTAAATCCGCTATAGAACTGATGCACCCCGGTGGACAGGGTGAGCCATCTTCTCATTCAGCCTCTTTGGTAGAAAGAGAGGAGGAAAACAACCATGCATGAACGTGTCACTTTATCAAGGCCGGCAAACTTGCCGAGGACATTTTTATTTATTGTTCGGTGAATTGATTTATTGATTATCGTGACAGGCCTAATTGTACTGATCCAGATCGATGGATCATTACACACTTATTAATGACTGTGTGCTTCAGGGGCAGCCATCTTTGATTGTCAAGTCAGAGGTGGTGAGGATCTGCCTTTTTCCCATAAGGAAACTCCGACATGTACACCTGAAATGCAGCATAAGACAGAGTTTGGTGGTTTTCACCCAGTTTCAGTTCTGTTAGACAGCTGGTTTTGTTTGTATTAACGATTATTTCAGATGAAGATCATCAGCACCTGTTTGGTATAATTTGTTGACCACAAGTGTTGGGAGTAATGGCATTACAAATAACAGCATTACTAACTTACTTACTTTTCCCAGAATGGGTAATCTAATTAATTACTATTTTAAACATTGAAATGCCGTTACTGTTATGGACAGTGAAATGTGGCACGTTACTTTGTACCAATGTCAAGCAGCTGTTACCCGAACTGTCTCCCTCAGCCAGACACACGAGAAAACTCGATGCCAGAGCTGCCAGGTCTGCCTATTACAAGCGACTGTCTCCTTCTTTTCTTTTACCTTGCATATGTATATTGGGAGTTGTGGGTTGCAGTTTTTTGGGCTTGTTCCAGTAGTGCAGTTTCTCATTTGGATATCTTGTGCCACCAAACCCAGGAGGAATCTGTACATGATCTACCATCAATATAAACCCAATTCAGAAGTTATTAAAATTATTTTAACCGACTCTAAAATGATGTTTCCACCAAAAAAAAAAAACCTTATAGCCAGAATTACATTTATTTCTAGTGTAGCGATGAATGTTTTCCCTATAATAAAGCTGTAGAGAATTAAGATAAAAGACTGACTTTTGTCTTTTTGGTTACAAAAATCAAGGTCAGACAGACTGCTTAGCAATAAATGAGTTCAAAATAACAGTAGTCCCTTCCTTCACTTCTGTATAAAGACAAGGATGTTCCACCTCCAAACAAATGGATGTTTAATAAGAAAATTAAGAGGAAAAAAAAGAAGAAATATCACTCTGAAATTGAAATGAAATGTGGATAAGAATTAAAACACCCTTCATGTAGGTTTCTCTCTTTAAAAATGCTTATTTCAATCGCAAAATCTGGCAACACGGCTAGCTGCAGCAACGGCGAATCCGGAGCACAATGGGGAGTTAAAACTGGTGTTTTCAGGATGGAAGTACAAGAAGTAAAAGGCTATAACACACATGTGAAGAGTACATAATGTCCTAAAACAAAGTGTTTGTTGTTAGTAAATCCAAAAGCTAGTGACCAAAACACCAAGAACTCCGCTGATGATGCTAGAGCTGCGGCAGCAGGCAGGTAACAACACAGAAGGACACAGAGCCGCACCGTTGAAGCAGCAAACGCTTTTTCAAAAAAGTAACGCATCAGTTGGGGTGCTGGTTTGGCGTAGTGGTTAGCACCCCATGTACTTGCTTCTGCCGGTCCAAGTTCGAATCCCGCCTGTGACCAGTTTGCAGAGTGTCTTCTCCTACTCTCTCTCCCCCTTTCACAAGCCTATCCACTGTCTCTCTCCTATCAATAAAGGCACAAAATGCCCAAAAAATATACTTAAAAAAAATAAATAAATAACGCATCAGTTACTCTCCCTGGTAACTAATTAAATTTACGAAGGAGTAATTCAGATAGTAAGTCAGTTACTTTTTTGGGAAAGTAACTGGTAACAATAAGTAATTACTTTTGCCCAATACTGTTTACAGCTCGTATGAATGTGTGTGGGCACAGATGTGTGTATGCGTATGTTGATGTCTGTGAGTGTGTGTCTGGATATGTATCTGTATTTGTGGGAGGGGGACGGCCAGGTTTTCTGTTTTTATGTTGTTTTTAGCCTCTGTGAGGCACTTTGTGTTGCTTTTAAGTATGAAAAGTGCCTTATAAATAAAGTTTGATTGATTGATTGACAACACACCTGGATATAATCCAACAAATCCATGTTTTTTCGCGAGCATGCCCATAAGAACTGGATTTCTTTCCCTCCCCTGAAACTTGAGCATCTTAATAAAGTGGCCAATTTTACCACAAAGCCCTTCTGGAAACGCTGATGATTGATTTTATTGTGTAGGTGATAAACTTCAAACTGTCTCCGAACAGAGCAGACAGCCTTGACTTACAAGAGTGAACACTTTGTCACATCCTGTTTTCTAACAGTTTGTTTAAAAGCAGCAAAGTAAAGCTTTTAGCTCTGCTGAGAAGTCCAAAAAGGTCTCAGCAGGGTCACAATCAGACAAGCTGTACAGAGAGTAAAAAAACAAGTTATTCTGCTCTCCGTCTGCAGCTCCAGGCTCCATGCTGCACTGTTGAATATTTTATCTTTGTCAGCTGTAACAGACAGGCACATATCTATCACGGTAAAGAGGGAACAGTGATTATTATTGAGCTAACACAATGTTATTACTCCATTATAGGGGAAGACACGACGCAAGCTGCTTGATTGCACAAACAGGTGGCACAAGCTTCATTTGGTTCAGCTATTCTTCCTCTGAATAAAGGCAGAAATTGCTTGTCTCACTGGCAAAAGTGAACTATACGTACAGTTTGACTACGATAATCCAAGAGAGGGTCTCTGATTGCGTGTTATAAGATCAAAATTAGGTACATAACACTCAAACTGGTGGTGCTTGAAGAAAATGTGGGAGCTTGCTGCAGCCTGATCTGTGAGAAGAATGAAGTTTGAGGGTTGGTTTTGTTCTGCACTCGGAATTCGAAGTCAAAAGGTCAAGAATGAAGGCGTTTCTTGATTATCATTGCCTGCAGTTAAATAAAAGATCCGTTTTTTGAAAATTGTATAAAAGTATGAAGACTGAGGACGTTTTAAAACAGGCTGAAATTCTTCTGATATGAAGTTTAAAAGTGAGAAATGAGGACGAGATGTTGTAAAATCATCTATGTCCATCCTTGTTTCACCAGGGACGTTTGTAAGAGCTCTAAAGAAGCTACTTAAAGGTATATTTTAGAAACTGCATTCACAAGCAAGAAGTGAACATGAGCCCTTATGACCTTTTACTGAGCTTAAGAGTTCAGTCAGGGAAGATAAATGTTTAAAGTCTGACAGAAATCCATCAATGCCTTAATGAGATATTACACTTAAACCAAGACCCAGACCTTCACTATATGACCTCAAAAGTTTTCTCACTTCATCCAGGTGTAATTTAAGGCATTTGTGGTGAGTCAGAAAAAAATGAGACATTTTAGATGTAGTATAGAAGAGGGCTCATTCTTGCACTGCACTTGGTTATGCACAAAACACAGTCTGGCATGATTTTTCTTACATCATGTCAAACTTCTTGGAGTGCATCTTCCATTAAATCCCCAAATCTGTTTATTAGGAGATACTAGGGCTGGGTATCGATTCAGATTTTCTGGATCAATTCGATTCGATATTACCAGGTCTCAAATCGATTCAATTCACAATACAATTCAATATTTATTCAGTCTGGGATATCTCAGTTAAAATAATACTGTAAACTTAAAAAGTGACTTTTGACCTGGTGCGTTATTAAAATTGTTTTTACCGTAAGAAATGAACCCAAAGCAGTTGCATTAATCTTATATCAATTATATACATTAAAGGATAAGTTTGGTTTCTACAGCTTTCACATTGTTTATAGAATGAAGTAGAACAATATACTCACCCAGAAGGCTTTCCTGATCCAAACAGTGCTTCGGGAGATATTTAGATCCAAAATCGAGCGGCGGACATCCGTATAATGGTAGCACACGGGGCATGTTAGCGCCGCTCCTAAAACAGCATTAATCGTCCAAAAACTCATTAGTTTCACTAATATTTCATCATGGTCAGCTCACACTACTCCTCCAAGACAGTCTGTGTCGCTCCAGACATGTTTTTGTAAGTGTGCTGACCTCTGAACTAAAGAAGAAGACTCCGCGTCCTCCTTTCTATGAGCTCCTCATCTGTAAACTCTGGCTCAAAACTATAAGGACACCCATCATATTCAAAGTTCCACAACATCTTCATCCGATAGATATTCATCCATTTTGCACAAAACTGGAAGAAGAAAGTCGTTGTGTAGCCGGCTGTCTTCCCCTGAAACAATGAGCCACACTGCGCATGTGCGGAGGCCAGCGTTCTTCTTCTTCAGTTCAGAGGTCAGTACAGTCACACAACATGTCTGGAGCGACACAGACTGTAATGGAGGAGTAGTGTGAGCGGACCATGATGAAATATTGGTGAAACTAATGAGTTTTTGGACGATTAATGCAGTTTTAGGAGCGGCGCTATACATGCCCCATCTGCTACCATTATACGGATGTCCACCACTCGATTTTGGATCTAAATATCTCCCGAAGCACTGTTTGGTGAGTATATTGTTCTACTTCATTCTATAAACAATGTGAAAACTGTAGAAACCGAAACTTATCCTTTAATGCATATCCTGCATATTACTTGTTTTTTGTCCAACTCATCTTTTCCTTCGTGCTTGTAAAATCCGAAATGCGTCCATACGTCAGCCTTTAAACTCGCCAGTGGTGCCCAAATAGTGCTATTTTCTTCTGCCGTGTTTGTTTGATTACTTGCAGTAACATCTCACGAGATTTTGTTCAGTGGAAAGCAGCGCTAAACGGAGATCACGCAATACTAGCAGGGTTGATACCGCAGGCTGATTCCCTGCACGTCCAACGAAGAAAAAACTACCCAAGTCAAAAGATCAATCTTTGGATTTTATGGATCGATTATGAACCATTTAAAGGGAAACCGATTAAAATCGATTAAATTGATTTTTTTAACCCAGCCAGAGAAGATACTACAAATATTACTGCGCGATTAAGAAAAGCTCAAAAGAAGTTTCTCTCACTGGCCTTGTGTGTTGCCAGGAAATGCATTGCTGTCACATGGAAGTCTGACTCCCCCAACTCTCATAAGGAAGATGGGTTTCAGAAATGAATAGCTGTGTTCCACTTGAAAAAAATTACTTATACATTCAGGAAAGACTATGATACTTTTATAGCAACCTTATTAGGAATGTATGGACACACTGTCAGCCTTATTGATGATGGACGGGCTGTAGATTTACAAGCTTTTTGATGTCAGTGCTTCCTGTTGTCTAACATGCCTCTTGACTATTTTATGTATTTAACTTGATTATTTATTTTATTATTAATAATGATATAATTTATTTACTTTTATTTTGGATTATTTATTGCTTATATTTTCTATTTAATTTTCACTCTCTTTTATAGTTGTTAGTGAGTGGGTTGGGAGGGAGTTAAAGTTGTTTTTTGTGTTTTCATGTATATCTTGAAAAATGATGAAAATAAAGTACTCTTAAAAGAAAAGAATGAAACAAGATTTTAGAATGCTGCATTTACAGATAATTAAAGAATGATCATGGATGATACACCACAACCTTGACTTCAAACCACGACCTTGAAATTCTAATGATGTCATCCTCATGTAGAGGTAAACGTGTCAGTCTGAAGAAAATCCATTCAGGCATTGTTTTGATTTGGATTTTCCAAGATAAGATTTAACAATGAAAGTATGAGAATAAAAATACAAAACCTTTATTGATGAGTAATGACCTGGACTCATTGTCATACGTCAAACCTCTTGCGAAAACCACCGCAGAAATAAGCCAACAAACAAAGATACGAAGACAACAAAACATAACGTAAAATAAAGAGGTAGAAAACGAGTCACAACAAGCACGCAGGACTGTTTAAAGTGGGAAAGAGTTCATCTGATGACTGCTAGCAGATGCAGGCTAACGCTACCCATTGACTCCCATGTTTGAGTTAAGCTAACTCGCGGTGTGCGAGCTTTACCTGTATCTTCCTTGTTACTGCACACACAGGCCAAAGAGTGGTGTCTATCTTCTTGTCATGGACTCAGGAGACATGAAAACAGCAAAAAAGTAGAACTGTTCAATTAACTCGACTTTGTGCTACAAATACAGAATATCAGTATCAATATTGCTAATGGCGATCATGAGTTTAGCAATATCAGTATATGGCATATCAGCAAAAATCCAGTATTGTGCTCCCCTTCTCTTTCAGGCAGACAACCGTAAAACATAAAGCTGAAGTGGTTAAACGTGACTTAAAAAAAAAACAAATTTGTAAGGCATCATTTTTTACTTTATTCAATAAAAACATTAAAAATTTGATCCTTCAGCCATTTTCCGTTAGCAAACCCCAACAGTTCCCTATAATAAAATACATAAAACTAAGAATATTTCATAGATTCCTTTACTTTTAATCCCTAAAGAATCAGTCTAACTGACATTTTAACACCAGCTGTGAACTAACCTTCAATGAATCCAAATTCCATCCTTCTCATGACTACTTCTGAATTATTGTAAAATCTACAGAGCTAACCTTTTTACTCTACCAAACATCCTTTCACTTCTGCATAGACAGCAGAAAAGTGAGAATTAGATCAGTGTCTGCGCTCCACTTCCTCCTCTTAAAGTGTTAGAAGGAGACGGAGGAGGAGGAGAACTGACTCGACCTCACCATAGAGTCTGACCAACATATTGCTCCACACCTGGGAGGCCCGGGAGCGAGGGGAGGACCATTCAGCTTTTGGAGCTCTGGAGCTCCAGCCTGGGGGGGATACTGTGGAGCTGAATGGGGTAAAACAAGAGAGGAGGGGTGGTTTATGCTGCCTTAAGGGATCCATATGCTCCATTCACTTGAGCCAGTATGTGATGATGGAGAAATGGGTCAGTGCCTACATTTGTTTAAAGATGAGACAAAGGATGTACACTATCTTTTGGTAAGCCTGGCTTGCTTTAGAAGATCCTTAGAATCTAAAAGATGCTAAGGACGTGATCAAATACCACAATTATGACTAAGGGAAAGTTTAACGGTATGTATGAAGAAATCAAGACAGCAAACTCATCCATGCTTTTCCTCTGTAACCCAAATTAAACTGGAGTTGGGCCATTGTTTAAAACCAAAATAAAAACAGAATACACTGATTTGCAAATCCTATATTCAATCAAATACATCACAGAGAAAGGTTTTAGGTGTTGTTTCATGCAAATATTTACTCATTTTGAATCTAATGCCTGCAATATGTTCCAATAAAAAGCTGGGATGGGGGCAACAAAAGACTGGGAAAGTTGAGGAATGCTCAAAAAAATACCAGTTAGGAAATAACAACAGGTGGTCAGGCTATTGAAAACAGTTGAGTGTCATGATTGGGTATATAAGGAGCACCCATTAGGGCTCAGAGCCAGGTTCACCACTTTATGAACAACTGCGTGAGCAAATAGTCCAACAGAGCAATAGCCACAGTTACATGATGTTGTTTAATTTGAAATGAATTATTAGAATAAAATAATTTGGAATCAAATTTTTTTCCTTTGTGTTTACATGGACATAGCCATTACGAATTGAGGTTTACATGGAAAACACGTGTTTTTGCCTCTATTCAAGGCTTAGGGTTTGGGGATTGTTCTGATTGGACAGGGATGGATTTACGTCTACTGGAAGAAAAAGTCCAGTCCAGTGTCTCTGTTAAGGAAACCTAGTACAACTTGGACCCTACAGCTTTAAAACGGTCCGCATTTTAATGCTTACGTCCGTCCACTATTTCATTATTTCGAGATCTTTCAAATTTAAAGCAGAATGAACGTATACATTACAGAGGAATTATTTAATTCGGATTTCAAATCAGAATAAACCAGCCACTTACTTTGGAATTAGGTTTTATTCGGAATTATCATTGTTATTCTGAATTAGGTGTCTACATGGTCATCAAAAACATCTATGTTGAGTCCTTTATTACATCCAGTAATTCCACAATCATTTTTGGGGTCCCTCAGCCCACTGGGATTCCCACAGCCTTGCAGAGCAGACTGATTCTGAAATCCTGCAGGTCCGTCTTGCCAGCCTCCGTTGTCCAAAAAATTCCCTTGGCTGAATTCCAACAGCCCAATCAGGGAAGAGAGGCGGGACCAGCAGAATGCGGACGTGACGACAACCGGAAGTTGAGAACTGGAAGTTGAGAACGGACATGCCGATTAGCCTATTGTCCTCTTAGCTACCCAGTGAAACTTGGCGAAATCTGAAGTCCTCAGAAGTTCACTTGTAGGGATTGTCTTTAACATGGTTCATGTCACATATAAGTGTTAAATGAATCATCTGTGTGGTACAATTAAGTGTAAGACGATAGTAAAAGGCCGTTAGCTGTTAGCAGCTAAGTTAGCGGCTTACGGCTAACATCCATGAACTTTTGTTAACTGTTGTTAGCCATTAGCTGCTACATTAGCCACTATGTATGCTACATTATAGGAGGCAACCCTGCTTGATGTGGATTGGTCTGTGATGAACGTGACGAGCCAATCGATTGTCCAATCACAAGCATGTGCTTTTTTTGAATGCTCTGCCCCTGAAAACAAATTCAAAGGGCTCCTACCCAGATGGACTAGTGAAATATTTCTGTGGCATATATATTGAGCTGTCCATCTGGCTTGTCAGGTTAGGCTTCCCACCCCTACTTCACAAAACAGAATCTGTGAATTAGAGGGGCCATGTTTTGGTATTGACAAAATTTGACTTGAAGTACTGACAGATCAGATATCGGCAAACATCCATTTAGTAGCATTGCTTAAATCAATCTGCCATTTGCAGAGCTCAAAGGGAAGTTTGATAAATGGGAAGGAAAAACCTTTATCAGGCTAACATCTGCAGCTGAACCAGACAAAGACTGAAAAGCCCTCCTTTAAATAGTTATTTACAGCTTCACAGACTACTGAAAGTTCAATAATTTGTTACTCTGAAACAAAGTTCTCATTTTGTCTCCAAGAATCTGAGGCTCCACTGTGGCTCTCACAGCCCTCCTATGATTCACGGGCTATAACAGATGGACACCGGCTGACAGTGTCTAACGTCTGATTCCTTCGCTTGGACTTTTTTTCTTTTTTTTTACCAAGAAGATTGTGACGAAAGTGGAAGCGCACCACCTGATGGAAAAGATCACAAGGTTGTCTGTCTGTCGAGCGGAGACGGAGGTGTTTTAGAGGTGCGAGACTCACCTTCTCCCTCCCCTGCTGCGAAGTAAACGCACCAACAGCGACCCGGCACGCAGAGCACAAGTGCTGCCAAGCCCTGCAGGTGTGTTGGAGGCTGCTTGTAGCGCCACCCCCACCCCCTGCCCAATCCACTGAAATGCCACCACCCTTCTCTCCCACCGTCCTCCGCCCTTTTTATCACCCCGTGCCATTTCCCTCAGAGCTTTCTGCCATCTGTGCTCTGAGAAACACCCCCCCTGTTTGGTTTTTCTCAACGTTTTCTTCCCTCAGTTCTGGCTTCCAGGATGTAGCCGCGGGCGGTGTCCAAACTCTTTCATGTCAGGGACCCCTCCAAAAAGGCCTGCATTAGCCTGAAGACCCCCCCTTTGATAGGATTTCGTCCAAGGCGGCCATATGGGACGGCATTTGCTGATCTTGTGTTGAATTTCTGCCGCTGAAAACTGTGCTTACTCATTCTTATACATTCTGTAACTGGGGTCATTTTGATGGAATTGAATTAAATTGAATTTCCTTTCGTTAGGGGCCTCCGAGGATCCACTTCAGGGGCCGTGTGGATCCCACTTAGACAGCCATCGCAGCTGCATATGGAGACCAAACTGGGAGTAAGAGAGCGAGTGAGCTGCAACCTAAAACTAATGTTCTTTTCCTCCAAAGGGCTAAATGTAATAATAAGTCCTCAGGCTCCTCTCCGCAGCTGTCAGAAAGATCAAGTTACAGCCCCAGATGAGCACGTATGCTAAGTGAGAGTGTGTGTGTTGGTGCAGGAGTGTACTTAACACGGTGAATTGCCATCTGCATATGTCTATATAACCAATTTAGCTGCTTCAATGAGCTAATGACCCGACGAGGCAAGAGGATCCTTCAAAATTATATCCTCAACTTCATCCTGTTTTATCCTTTACTGTTCCTTCTTAAATCTCACTCTTATCCTGTCTTTATTTTCACTCTTACTTTGGTTTATCCATTTTATCCCCAACTTATTCTTACTCTTATCTGTAATTTTGTCCATATCTGTGTCTTTTTCTATCCCAATCTTTCATCTCTTGTACTTGATTTTATCCTCTTCTGATTTAAGGTTTGCAGTGATGCCGGTTCTTTGTCGAGTCTGACTTTAAAACAGCCCTTGAGTACGACTGTAAAGCTTAACAAGCACCATCTTTCAACTCAAATACCCCCTTGTGTTGAAAATCAAGTCAGTGTAAAGGAACTGGAGCCACCAAAGTAGTAGTATGGGAGGTGGAGCCTTCAGTTATCAGGCTCCCCATTTTTTCTGGAAGCACTTACCGACCATAGTTTAGGAGGCAGACACCCTCTCTACCTTTAATGTAGGAATGTTAACGCTTATCAGTAAAAATGGTAAACCGCGGTAAAATTTCTGTGTCCTATTAAAATTTCCATAAAACCGTGTTTGATAACAGTTGGATGCGCAGTTTGCAATGTTTAGCCACTGAACGTTAAGCAGTTGGAGCCTCGCTCAGACTCTTTTACAAGTTTTCCCACTTGAAACGGCTAAAGTCTAAAGTCTGGTCGTAGTTTGGAAATTTAAAAGGATGTCGAGGGGAAACTGATAGATGACAGTCAGCCTGTCTAAAACACGAAGCTGCGGTGACAGACAAAAATGCACCTGATTAAAACTGCTGTAGCTCCTCGAGTAAACGAGCAGACTGAGAGAGAGAGAGAGAGAGGGGATTCAGTGAGTATACCTGAGTGAATTATAGGCAGTTTATCAGGAATTTCTGTGTAAATAACGTATAAAGGTTGTGAATAACAGCATTAGTATCATTCTGGAGTGTGTTCCTGCTGTTATTTCACCGTTTATTCATCGCAATAGATCGCCTTTTTCCGTCATTGTTCATGTTTTATTGATTTAATCAATCGTAATTTGGAAATATTAAAAAAGGAGATATGGAGGAGATCTGCCATGGAAAGAAAAAAAAAATTAAAAAAGGAGGCCTGGACATGGTCTAATATAATGAGCTGTAACATGGACGCTAATGCTGCAGGCAAACAAAAATGTTTGTGTGTTTGTAAAATAGGTGAAATTTATTTTTGGCCATCTCAAAACTTTGAACACGTTCATTTACAGTTGCTTATGAAGAGAATCCTGTTTAAAATCTGTTTTATCTTTTTTTGTAATTACACACAGTTTAAGCATTTATAACATAATAATGACAAATACTTCCCAGGATTGTTTACTTTCATTTCTAATGAAAAAAGTTTAAACAAATTTACTTATAGGACATTTCCTGGCCAAGTTATTAACAAAAAAGACAAAAGAACTGTTAAAATTATAATATTAAAGGGGTTAAATGATTTCAAGACTGTGTTAAAGTACATTTTGAACATTTTGAGCACACTGCAACAATACTGCAATAATAATGATAAGCATGATAATTTTGGTCACAATAACCGTGGCATGAAATTTTCATACTGTTACATCCCTACTTTAAGGTTAGACTTAAAACATTCTTCTTTGATAAAGCTTTCAGTTAGGGTCCAGGGCCTCTACGCAGGTCAAGCCACTACACAAACAGTGCCATTAGTCTTAACGTGGTGTTGTGGAACAGCCTGTTTGGCTGTGGCATTACCCGCATGTATGATTGAAAATAATCGGCCAGTTAAGTAATTGCACCATGAAAGTGATGAAGGTGCAAAATACCATTCCTTGGGGGAACCTCCTGGGAAACCCCTATCCAAATAATTCAAATTGCGCATGCCTACTACGTATAAGCAATAACAATCAGCATTGCGACTGATAACATCGGGAGTGAGAGAAGATCCTGAAAATCAAATTTCTCAAAAATGGACATTTCACTGCAGGATTATCGAGTAAACAAACAGCTGTTATCAGCAAGTCAACCGTCGAAGGTAACAAAGATAAGGGGAAAGTTTGGGTAAAGATCTTGAACAGGGTAAATGCTTGTGGTGTTTCTGAGTGCACGGTAGATGATCTCAAAAATAAAATCAGCAATCTAAAAGCTTCTTTGAAGATAAAGCACTGCCATCAACATGGTGCAGGTAGAGGCCCACATTACCCCCAACTGAAGGATGAGAACACTTGGATTTGTTTGGCAAGAATTCACTTGAAATCCATGGTATTTCTGGTAAGTTATCCAAGAAGTATTCGTCTTAGATGGTAATGCATGACAACAGATCCGCCATCCTCTCAACAGGTGTGGTAATCCTGCTGTTTGTGCCTGTAATGGTGAGGTATACCTCCATTAAATTTAATGCTCTTTTGGGCCGTTAACCTAGCTCATGCACCCCTCTAGTTGTTGTTTTTTTGTTGTCATTAGTACAAACAGTCCGTTTTATTGCTATTAGCTTGACATGCATACGGGCCCAGTTAAAAGTCCATAATTTAGACTCATAGTTAAGATGCAATAGGCTTTAACTGAGGATCTGGCACATTGGGCTCTACCCTTCTCCATCCATATCTGCCTTTGACCCTTTTATTTGCTCCTGTACTCGTCTCTGGCTCTGGTCTTGTAGGTGGTCTATGATCCTTGGTGTAGACTGCCTGCTGCTGTGGAGTCACAAAGCCTCAATAACTACAATTACAAACATAACACAAATTTGTCCATTTCTTTAGACCCATTCCAGTTCAAAATCATTATAGCGGTTAAAACAGACATTACCATGATGGTTGCTACACCTATAGTTACTATTTTAGCACCACATAGGCATGAGGTTCCTCTTGAAGATGGGATGTCACATCTCAAGAGGCCTTTAATACATTTATACTTAACGGAGACAAATATGGTGGGACCACATTTGTGGTCTGGGCACCCATGAGTTCACCACTATCATAAATTCTTATTTTCAGTAAGACTATCATTTATTATACTTCTATAAAATTATCACCAAAACCAGACATGAGTACCCTCCTGAAAATGAGATGCAGCATCTCAAGAGGCTAACCTCTAATAAATCAGACGACAGGTCCGTGGTTCATGGATCTGTCACTAACTTTAGTTCTTACTTTAGTCCACTTGTCTCCTCTTACCTCCCTTCTTTTGCCCACACACCCAACACAGCCTGTGTGGATTTGCTGTTCATCATGAGACTGGGATCCACATTCAAGATTTCCTGCTGCTCAACAGAAGGCTGTTTTTTTGCCGCAATGATGGAGGGATTCATGATTGGCTATATGGATTCATGTTGGATGTTGGATGTATACATTTGTATATATATGTACATGTGTATTTTATATGTGTATCTATGCATGTGTATCCATAAAATAAAGAGTTTTATGCTCTATTGTAAAGTGTCTTGAGATAACACTTGTTATGAATTGGTGCTATACAAATAAAGATTGATTGATTGATTGATTGATTGATTGATTGATTGATTGATTGATTGATTGATTGATTGATTGATTGATTGATTGATTGATTGATTGATTGATTGATTGATTGATTGATTGATGGATTGATTTATTGACCGAAGGAGGCTTGGATGTTGATGTTTATATTATTGGTCTGGTGAGATGTCATGCTAAGGTTTGTCTAAAGGACAAAGGTACAACATACTGGATCAATATCAGTAATGGCAGATATGAAATTGTCCCTGATATTTACAGCTGGAACTTCAGAGGACTTAGAAGTGAATATTTTATGGATGCGATGTGGACAGCAAGTTTATATGTTGTGTAATATGGTGAGTGAACAGTATGAGAAATAGCTTCAATAATCCAAATGTTTACTGAAGTGCATATTGTTTGCAGCTCATAGCTCAGACCTTTCAGTCTTTCAGTTTGTGAATGTATGCTTGGTCTCCATAAGAAGAAGAAAAGAGTCGGAGTGATGGCAGCGTATTGAGTTTCAGAGTGTTCTTGGCCGAGTGAACCTCAGTCTTAAGAGATCTCTTCCACTTATAGTAACTGTGCTCCATGAGGACGTCGGCCTCGTTCAAGTGCTGTCGCTTTCTTTCCATCCACTCCACTGATCCGATCTGTAACGGCTGCTTAAATATCCAGTAATGCTTTTTAGCCTGTTAGTGCTGGATGCTGGTGAGCACAGACAGACTGGAATGGACATATGGAGGGAGTCTGGCAGCAGACTCACAGTCCTGATGCCAGCTCGTCCTCGTACACACACATACATACGCACATTTCTGCACTCCTTTGTGTGCGCTGTCCAGAGCTGGGAGCCGTCCCCGCTTCCTGCTGTCCGATTATCTCAGAACCTGCTCCGTACCAGCATCGTGGGAATTTTGGAACCTCCTCAGTTTCCCTTCATCCTTTCTCGGGCCAAGGGGCAGGCATCCAGAAGCGAGGCTGGACCGCTACCCGTGCTCGCAAAAGGCCCACCCACCGAGAGGGAGGATGGGACGGCAGATAAAGAGGGAAGCGGCGGGAGCAGAGCTTTGTTGAAAGAACATACCAGCGTGGAGCTCTCCCCTCCCTCCGTCACATCTCTGTCTCGGTGTCTGCTGCCTCACATGGGTGTGTGTCGGCTCTTTTTGTTTGTGCCTGTGTTGTCTGGTGCTGGCGCTGACAGCTGGCCTGGAAATCCTTTCCAAGAGTCACAGGTTGAGTTCTGTGTGAAACGGAGACGCGTGATTGGGAGGCCAGACTGACAGTGAGCCTGCCTGACTGACTTTTTTTTTTTCTTACAGAAGTCTGCAAATATGGAAAGAATCAGTTCGTTTCATTTTGGTGTTTCTCCACTTGATCAAATCAATGATTAAAATAATGGAGAATTGTCTTCACCTTTTCATAGCTACCTCCACCAAGGAGGCTATATTATTGCCAGCGTCTGTTTGTTTGTTTCTCTATTAGCAACATAACTCAAAAAGCTATCGGCAGATTTCGATGAAATTTTCAAGAAATGATTAAACAAGAAACAAATGATTAGATTTTAGGAGTGATCTGGATCACCGTCTGGATCCAGGAATTTTTTAGAGGATTCTTTAACATTGCAAAATATGACCATTTTCGGCATTTAGGCATATTACTAGACCATTTGAAAAAAAGACATACAGGACAAGTTTCCAACAGGCTTTACAAGATATCGAAGACTGATCTGGATCCCGGCAAAATTCCAAATACTCTGATCCAGAACAAGAAAAATGTAGATATCCTTGGAATTTTCATCGTAGCAAGGGAACATATAAAGGCATAGACTTGCAACTAGGGCTGAAAGATATAACGTTATCATATCTATAATGAGAAATTTCATTTTACGATTGTCCTTGAATGCCCTGCTTGGTTTCACCAAGCCTGTAGTCATTTTGTATCGGTATCGAGATATCTGGCATGAATATAGAGATATGACATTTTGGGTGAATTCCAATTCCTCCCTTAACCCTCAATCTCAACCCTCAATCTAAGTGACACTCAAAACCAAGTGTTAAGGGCTATTTGGTGACTTACAAATGGGACACCCCTTAAATGCAGTTACGTCTTCAGACTGTGGGGGCAGCACTCTGCCCAAGCTGCATTCAGTCTGCCAATTTAAAAAAATAAAGAAGAAGCCATTTCTGTCATCCATAGTCCTTTCCCACCGACTCCAGCAACAATGACGAAATGTTCCATCCATCTCCGCTACCGTAACTTTAGGTTATGAATGAGGCTGTGCACTGAAACCGGGACCGCCAGTCCGGCTGGCAAACATCATCAAATAAAATGAATGTTATGCAACAATGAGGTCAATAATCCATGAAGAGGGCTTAAATAAGATGATACAATGGTTTTTGTAATATATTTGTATTTCATATTGATGGAAATACTTACATTTGTAGCTCGTTTTTTCGAAGCTTTGGACGCCATCTTGGTTGCGGTGAAGCTGGTGAAAATACGCAATACATTCTGGGTAGCCCTTACTCCCAAGGGTGATGCCAGAAAATCTCAATTTGAGGGGCCGTACAGCCCTCAAACTTGTCCCTTAACTTAACATTCTGAGAATCGGGACAGCACTAGCAGCGCATTTTTGAGATTGAGGGTTAAGGGAGGAATTGGAATTCACCCTTAGTCCATATCGTTCAGCCCTTTTTGCAACAAACGCCAAAATATAGCCAAGGTTCTGCAGAATCTGGAGTGTTTGATCGGATTAGTTGTATCTTTAAAAACTTTGGAGCTTGATCCAGAAGAAAATCGCCATGACAAAAAATGTCACTGTCTTGAATAACAACTGAACTAAAATAGGTATCATTATGAATCCAATGGCCAATGGTATGTTTTCATGGTCAAGAAATCTAAATATTTAGATGAAATAAAGGTAGGACTAATATTTATGGTGAAAATCACAATATGGGTGAGGACTGTAGTGCTGGCGGAGTGTGCAATTAATCATTTTTGATTGCACCTTCTGAGTATTTCTACATTATTTTATGTTTTGTTCCATAGTTTCAGGGTTAGTTTAGGTCTTTAAATATTTAATTGGTCCATCTGGGAAAGGGTAGTTCATTCAATAAAGTTTTCATAGGGCAGAGCCTTCAAAAACAACTACAGCTGGTGGTTGGACGATCGCTCTGTCAGTCACACTCATCAAAGACCAATCACATCAAGCCAAAGTATGATGTAGCAGCTAGACCCTGTTGTTAGCTGTTAGCTTAAACTACGTTTCATTCCTTAGACTATCGTCTCACATTAAATTATACCACACAGATTTACCATTTACCACTTAGATGTAACATGAAATTCGTCAACAACAATCCCCACCAAATTCCTCTGGTAAACTCTTAGGAGAGCTGATTTCACCAGGTATCGCTGAGTAACCATGACTACCATAGAATAACCGCCATCATCCATGAAGGATTTTGACATTCTCTTCCAGTTTCCCAGCTTCTCTGATTTGATCGTCCATGAGGGCAACCCGCAGAGACACGATTATCACAATGGGGCTTGGAGTCTTTCCCTCTTATTTTACAGCCAGAGGAGCCAGTTGGTAGATCAAACCCTCACCAAAACTGATCGGAAGAAGAACAAAACCATTGTTTTCCATAAGAAAAGTTTCAATTTCAGTTTGTTGTTCTTCTTTTGAAGAGGAAACTGAGTCCATTTCCGGTTTAGCCACAGATAGTGCCACATCCACGGAGACCACTTCAGAAGCTGCCATTGTTTTCAAACATGCAGTCACTTCCTGCTGATGCCTCTTTCCCCTGCTTGGGCCGTTAAGCATTTTGCCGAGTGAAGCTGTAGAGGACTGGAGCTTGGCAAGATGGATCTGTGTGATATCAGACAACAAATCAGGCAGGTCCATCTGCTCTGCAAGTTATGAGAGGCCCATGGCACAAGTCAATGTGAGTGTCGAAAAAGGATCTTTGTCCATGACGGTAGCTGGTACAAAGTAGTACCAGGTGCCACTTAAAGAAATACATGTTTTGTTTTATCTACTTACAAGCACATCCACGGTGGTTTGCACATGCTCCCTGCAGTTTCATTTCAAATGTGTTTCTTATGAAAATTACATAAAGCGTTAATCTTAGTCTGAAAACATAGAACATACCATAAGGCTGTAAAAAGAGGATACACAACAGTCACAGACCATTTAGAGATGCTAAAGTGTTTATCTGGTGACTGTAGGCAGAGGCAGGCTAACACCACCCATTGACTCAGAGTATTTGAGCTAAGCTAATTAACAGTAGCAGGCACTACCCGTCTCTTCCTTGTTACTGCACGCACAGTGGAGAGAATGGTGTCTATCTGCTTGCTACCTGCAAATAAAATAATAGTAATAAAAAATGTTGGCATGTCCCTTTAAATTGTAACATAAATATGATCTGAAACACTGAGTTAGAGGTATGGGCAGCTTTAAACTTCATGTTATGTCAAATACACCGTGAATTACTATTTGGTGTGCAAAAGTAGGTGTAGAAAATGACTTTGTGATGTCTTCTCTATGTAAAGCTTAACTGAAAATTTGAGAAATATTTTATGGATTTTATCCTTGTTTAATTTTATGTTGTTCAAAGCAGCAGAGAAGTGGAAAACTTATTATTTTATTTTTATTTCAGCTTTTATTACTGCAAAAATGATTAGCAGGAAGCATTATTTTGTGGACTATTCATCTTCAATTTCAGGTTTACCTTGTTAGAGTTATATGTGACCTAAACTAAATTTACTTAATGATGATTATCCTATTGATGTGTGAGACCAGGCTTATGATTAAGATGATAAAAATGAACATAAATAAATGTTCACTGGTTCATCTGGAGCTAATTAGGTGAAAGAATTCACAGGGAAGTGAGACCAATACACTGAGCTGCTCGGATCACTAATCAAATCAAAAGAACTTAACAAAACAGTATGGATGTTTAAAAATATGTGACACCTGGATACTGTATTTAGCACTAAGCCTGGAGCATTAATGAGGGACAGCTGTGTCTGATGCTGAGCAAACACTAAAATATGTGCAGTCTGTTTGAACACTACAGTGTGATTAGTGGGAGGGAAAATACATCACAGTGATTTAGGGAGATTAGAGATCGCAGCATAGAACAATCTTCAGTCTTTTTTAGTGGGAACAGTTACTACTTTAAAAAGTTACCTCGAGAGAACATTAGCATTTAAAACCATTCAAAACTGGTCTGTAATTGTTTGTCAATATTGATTTAAACTCTATAGTCGTGGCTAAATCTCTTAAATACTATCGCGTTACTTGTTATAAATGGGACTCTTCTATTGAAGATGTCTTTAATATAATATCAGCAATGCAAGAAAATACCAGCTTTGGTTTAAACAGACTCCTTCAGGAGTGTTTTCATCATTTCAGACTGCACCTCAGTCCTTAAAATAAAGTCAAACTGGTTGTAAAGAAAACTTTCATAGCCTTGACTCAGTTTTTAAGAGTACATGCTATTTCTTGTGTTCATCTTTCAACAAAATTATAAACATTTAATTTGGAGTGTTAAGAAAATATGAACTTAAACCTCAGTCTCTTTACACATAGAATCCACTTGTTTTAAGTAGACTCAAAGGTCGGAACAGGTGTTCTTCAAATATCTGTAGAGAATTTATCAATAGATACCCTTAATTGATTTATTTATTGAAAAAAATATGGGATAAATAAAATGCAACCAATGCATGTGGTCAATGATCCAATCACCTGTGGTTAATATTCTGGCATCGAGAGCTTATAGAAGCCCTTATAGAAGCGGTTGTCTTTACCTGTGATTTATCACTACCATAAATTCTTATTTTCAGTAAGACTGTCGTTGATTATACTTCTATAAAATTATCACCACAATGATTCAAACATGAGGACCCTCATGAAAAGCCTGGTTAGCGTCTGAAGAGGCTCACCTCTGATAAATTTGTTTTCAGCAGAAACAAATTTGACAACGACAGGTCTATGGTTCATGGATCTGTCACTAACTTTAGTTCTTACTTTAGTCCACTTGTCTCCTCTTACCTCCCTTCCGTTGCCAACACAGCATCAGAAGGATTTTTTTCTTGTCGCCATGATGAAGGGATTCATGATTGGCTATACGGATACATGTTGGGTTTTGGATGTATATATTTGTATATATTTTTATATATGTATGTGTATTTTCTATATGTAGATTTATATCTATGCATGTATGTGTATCCAGTAGAGTTTTGTGCTCTGTTTTTAAAGTGTCTTGAAATGACACTTATGAATTGGTACTATTAAAATAAAGATTTATTTATTTATTGGTCTCATTATTTGTTAGTTTGTGAACAGGGTAACTCAAAAAGTTGTGAAAGTATTCTAATTAAATTTTCAGGGAATCTTGGGGTGCTGGTTTGGCGGAGTGGTTAGCAACCAGGCACCCCATGTACTTGTTTCTGCCGGTCCAGGTTCGAATCCCGCCTGTGACCAGTTTGCAGAGTGTCTTCCCCTACTCTCTGACCCCCTTTCACAAGCCTATCCACTGTCTCTCCTATCAATAAAGGCACAAAATGCCCAAAAAATACATTTAAAAAAAAAAAAAAAAATTTCAGGGAATCTTCATCATGGTGGGCAGCACGCTGGTGCATCAGGTAGTGCACGTGCCTCACAGCAAGAAGGATCCCGGTTCGATCCCCAGGTCGGACAGGGGCGCTTCTGTGTGAAGTTTGCATGTTCTTCCCATGCATGCTCATCAGGTTAATTGGTGACTCTAAATTGCCCTTAGGTATGAGTGAGCGTGAATGGTTGTATGTCTCTCTATTGGCCCTTTTCCACTGGCACGCCTTGGCCCTACTCTACTCGGCCCTACTCAATTTTGCAGCATGTTTCCACTAGCCTGGTACCTCCTAAAACAAACTAGTTTTAGTACCTACTCTGCTCTGGTTCTAAGCGAGCTGAGTCGATACTGAAAGATGATGTCACCGACTACTGATTGGTCAGACAATGTCGTCATCCATGAGTCATGAGCATGACGACCTAGCATGCTAGCGGTAGCTACCATTAGCTTACCCTCATACGTCTTTTCTTTGCAGCTCGATTGCTCTCGTCCTCGGCTTCATTCTGTTGTATAGCTTTCAAAACTCTCCCGTGATTCTCAAGGGGCATTTCTTCTTGCCACCTGCAGCCTCCTTCTGCGTTCATCTTTCAACAAAATTATAAACATTTAATTTGGAGTGCTAAGAAAATATGAACTTAAACCTCAGTCTCTTTACACATAGAATCCACTTGTTCTAAGTAGACTCAAAGGTCAGAACAGGTGTTCTTCTTCAAATATCTAAAGAGAATTTATCAATAGATGCCCTTAATTGATTTATTTATTGAAAAATATGAGATAAATAAAATGCAACCAATGCTTGTGGTCAATGATCCAATCATCTGTGATTCATATGCTGGCATCTAGAGCTTATAGAAGGGGTTGTCTTTACCTGTGATTTATCACTACCATAAATTCTTATTTTCAGTAAGACTGTCGTTGATTATACTTCTATAAAATTATCACCACAACCATTCAGACATGAGGACCCTCATGAAAAGCCTGGTTAGCGTCTGAAGAGGCTAACTTCTGATAAATTTGTTTTCAGCAGAAACAAATTTGACAACGACAGGTCTATGGTTCATGGATCTGTCACTCACTTTAGTTCTTACTTTAGTCCACTTGTCTCTTCTTACCTCCCTTCCGTTGCCAACACAGCATCAGAAGGATTTTTTTCTTGTCGCCATGATGAAGGGATTCATGATTGGCTATACGGATACATGTTGGGTTTTGGATGTATATATTTTTATATATGTATATGTGTATTTTCTATATGTAGATTTATATCTATGCATGTATGTGTATCCAGTAGAGTTTTGTGCTCTGTTTTTAAAGTGTCTTGAAATGACACTTATGAATTGGTACTATTAAAAATAAAGATTTATTTATTTATTGGTCTCATTATTTGTTAGTTTGTGAACAGGGTAACTCAAAAAGTTGTGAAAGTATTCTAATTAAATTTTCAGGGAATCTTGGGGTGCTGGTTTGGCGGAGTGGTTAGCAACCAGGCACCCCATGTACTTGTTTCTGCCGGTCCAGGTTCGAATCCCGCCTGTGCCCAGTTTGCAGAGTGTCTTCCCCTACTCTCTCACCCCCTTTCACAAGCCTATCCACTGTCTCTCCTATCAATAAAGGCACAAAATGCCCAAAAAATACATTTAAAAAAAAATAAAAAATTTCAGGGAATCTTCATCATGGTGGGCAGCATGCTGGTGCATCAGGTAGTGCACGTGCCTCACAGCAAGAAGGATCCTGGTTCGATCCCCAGGTCGGACAGGGGCGCTTCTGTGTGAAGTTTGCATGTTCTTCCCATGCATGCTCATCAGGTTAATTGGTGACTCTAAATTGCCCTTAGGTATGAGTGAGCGTGAATGGTTGTATGTCTCTCTATTGGCCCTCTTCCACTGGCACGCCTTGGCCCTACTCTACTCGGCCCTACTCAATTTGCAGCGTGTTTCCACTAGCCTGGTACCTCCTAAAACAAACTAGTTTTAGTACCTACTCTGCTCTGGTTCTAAGCGAGCTGAGTCGATACTGAAAGATGAGGACTAATATTTATGGTGAAAATCACTATATGGGTGAGGACTGTGGCGCTGGCAAAGGTCTACAAAACCAGGCAGTGATAAGGTGCCAAACAGCTGCTATCACTAACAACAGAATACAGTTTGTATTTATATTGATTCATCTCGCTTCATTCGATCAGTAAAAGTCTTTCCATCCTGTGCTATGATTTATCTTACAGATAAATATTTCACATTCTGTGTTATGCTTCAAAATCGGCTTCATTCCCCCTTCCCTCTGATCTTAATTTAAAGTGACTCAACCTGCAGATAACCTGTCACCCACCTGTCACTGCGGGTAAAAGAAATCCACTGTGGTCTTATTGTGTAAGCGGCAGAGAGAGAAGCGAACATTGTGACCTCACCCAGAGCTGTGTGAAGGTTAAAGAGCAGCAGGAGCCCGCGGAGCGCTTACAGAAACATGTTGCAACATAATATGCATGAATGCACGTGGACACACATGTAAAAAAAATACATACACCACTGTACAACAAATCCTGCTGTAACATCCAGAGATAAAATCAACCATCCAGCTCTCTGTTACACATGTCAGGTCATGTCCCAAAGGGTTGGAGTTGAAAAAAATATGTCGGAAAAAGAATGAAAAAATAAAGAGTGGAAACATTCAGCATGAATAAATCATCCTAAAATCATGACTGCTTAATGTGAGCTCTCACTGAGAAGCGTTTTCAAGCTGGACGGGGAAACTCTGACAGCCCCCGGTGGCAACGTGATGTAACGCTTTTAATTTTTCAAAAGACTGAAGACATTACTGCCCAGAAATTATGCAACATGATACCGAGCTGTGGGCTGACACACTTTCTTTTTTTACACTAAGGGTAAAAAGGGTCAGCCAGTGCAGGAAAAAAAGTATGATTCAGATTAAAAACAGACAAATGTTGGTGCTGAAACTTGACATGCAAAAGATTAGATAAGTCCTCACCTGTATCATGATTTTGACCATAAATATTAGTCCTACCTTTAAATCATCTAAATATTTAGATTTATTGACCATGAAAACATACCATTAGCAGTTGGATTCAAAATTATATCTATTTTAGTTCAGTAGTTATTCACAAAAATCAAATTTTTCACGTCATGGCAGTTTTCTTCTGGTAGGCCTGTCACGATAATCAATAAATCGATTACGATAAGTAAAAACGCCCTTGGTAAGTTTGTTGCCCGCCGATAAACTGGCAAGTGCATGCGTGTTTGTTTTCTCTGTTTCTACCAAAGAGACTAAATGAGAAGATGGTTCAAGATCTGTATCATTGAACCCTTCTTGTTGCTATGTGAGGGGAGTGGATCAATGGGGACGGATATATGGGAATCTCTTCTGTAAATAACACTAAATTTATAAATAAATAAAAATAAATGTTAAAAAAAAGATCTGTATCGTATCAGCTTGACTCCACAGATGTCAAACCCTATTTAGCACAACAACAAGGAACACAGTAGCTATACTACATCAGAAAGGTCCCTCCAAGGCAAAGAACTCATTGCAGTCTGGGCTCCAAGACCCAAAGTATCAGGCTATGTTGAGGACTGAAACATAGTGGCACAACTCTACATGTCAGCCCTGTGACTGGCTGGCAAACAGTCAGGCTTTTACCCACAGTTGGTTTGAGTAGGCTCCATCTGAAGCCACCCTAAAAGGAATTCACACTATAATGGATGCATGTATGGATGTATTTCCTGTCTTTCGTTTCCGGGGGAATCGCAACTTCAACTAGAAGAGCACTTGGACAGCACAGACCTACGCCAGCAACACAGTCCTCACCTGTATCGTGATTTTGACCATAAATATTAGTCCTACCTTTAAATCATCTAAATATTTAGATTTATTGACCATGAAAATATACCATTAGCAGTTGGATTCAAAATTATATCTATTTTAGTTCAGTAGTTATTCGCAAAAATCTCATTTTTCGTCATGGCAGTTTTCTTCTGGTAGACCTGTCACGATAATCAATAAATCAATTAACAACACGATAAGTAAAAACGTCCTCGGTAAGTTTGCCCGCCTCGATAAACTGGCAAGTGCATGCGTGTTTGTTTTCCTCCTCTGTTTCTACCAAAGAGGCTGAATGAGAAGATGGTTCTCTCTGTCCATCTTTCTTAACACCGGGGTGCATCTGTCACTCATGCAATCTTTGTAGGGGAGGCGGTGCCGCTCGCACGGAGAGCTGAAGTGAGCGTCCAGAGGAGTAAAGAGGAAACAAACACTGATATGAATGATGGCACGAAAGATACGGTTCTTATGCTGAATGCCACAGCCCCATTGTGGGAATATTTTAGTTTTAAACAGAATGAACAAGGTGTGAGCCCATGAACACGGATGAGCCAATATGTTGAATTTGCTTGAAAGTAGTGGCGATAAAGAAGGGGAGGTGCAGCGGAGCCTTCGTCCCGACAGTCAGCGCTTACTGTGGCATTTGGTTTGCAAAGTAAATATAAATAAAACAGCACAAAATGATGCGCTCACAGGCAGTGTTGTTCGCTACATTGCAAAAGAAATGCAGCCCTTCAATACGGTTAAAAAGCCAGCAATGTTACGAACGTTTGACAGACAGTACGAATTGACTGGAAGAAAGTACATGTTACAAACAATTCAGGAACTGTATAAAATCCATTTTATTTATTGGTTTAATTGCTGTGTATATTTAAATTAATGCTTTTTTTCCTTTACAGAGACAGGGTCTTTTTTTAATTCTATTTTTTAACTAGTATAATTTTTAGAGCTGCAACTATCGAGTATTTTTGGAATCGAGTACTCTGTCAATTATTTCTTCGAGTACTCTAACAAAATATACTTCTTTGTTTTTAAACAAATAAATCAATTGTATACAATGCAACTTGTTAGGGCTTTCAAAATGAGCAACCAAATGCCGTTTATTCCTCAGAAAAGGGTTTTTATTTTAACAACTTTCAAAGTATAAACCAGTACTGGCTTAAAACAAAGCCAATACAATACTGATTTACAAAGCAGTAATGTAACTCTGCAATTATATTTGTGAAGTGTGTTCTGGAGGGCATTGTGTAGTTTGGACTGAAATCCTTGATCATGTTCTTAAATCCTGTGTCCCCCACCATGGAAAGAGGACGCATGTCTGTGATGAGCATATTTAAAATGCAGTAATAGTAATAGTTGCATCTTCCTTCATGATTGTACAAGCCGCGCAGCAGCGGAGGTAGCAGGCGCGTTGTGCCACAGAAATGACCGTCCGTGTCAAACACCGTGCACTGTATAGTAGTCCAGATATATATTTATATGTATAATTATATATTAAACGAGGCTTCGAGGCACAAAATTTAATTCGAGGATATTTTGTAATCGAGAACTCGCGAATATTCGAGGAATCGTTTCAGCTCTAATAATTTTTTTTATTTACATGCAATTTTTCCTAAAAAAGAGTCCATTTCATTTTCATTGGGTTTTTTCTGGGGTTTTTTTGTTTGTTATATTATTTTACTATTTAATTAATTTTATTTAAAAGATCTTGACCTTCCAATTACAGTTAAATACTCTTAAGAAATTAAAGTGTATTGCTTTTGATATGGTGTTCTCACTTTATTATGACATATATTACAATTACATAAATGAAAAAAAGAAAAAAATTCAAAATAATATTGACAATAATATCGTTTATCAGCCATAATTTTTTGGACAATCATCGTCCCGCAAAATTTATTATCGTGACAGGCCTATCTTCTGGATGTAGCTCCTAAGTTTTTGAAGATACAACAAATCCGATTGAACACTCCAGACTCCACAGTATCTTGGCTGTATTTTGGCGTTTGTTGCAAGTCCATGCCTTTATTTGTTCCCTTGCTATGAATAAAAATCCAAGGATTTTTATTGTTCTGGGTCAGAGACTTTGGAATTTTGCCGGTGTCCAGATCAGTCTTTGATATCTTGTAGAGCCTGCTGAAAACTTGTCCTGTATTTTTTTTTTTTCCAAACGCCCTGACTATTTTTGGTGGAGTAATATGCACGAATGCCGAAAAAGGTCCTATGCTACAATGGTAAAGAATGCTTTAAAAATTCCTGGATCAAGACGGTGATCCGGATCACTCCCAAAACCTAATCATTTGTTCCTTGTCCCAATCTGGATGTTTCCTGAATTCCATAATTTTTACAGTTATGTTGCTAACACAGAAGCAAACAAACAGACAAAAAACAAAAAGACGCCGGCAATAACAATATGTTCACCCAAAGGCTCTGAAGACAAACTTAAGGCATGTTAGAGGGAACAGCTACAAGCACAAGCCTCGAATCTCACATTTTATTCAACAGACTTACAACATCCAGCTTTAAGAGTAAAAAGATCTTGTCCTTTGTTGCCTCTACTTGTGTTGCATGTTCACCAAAAGGCACACCCATTAAATCTCTACTCTACTCTACACATGATTATCTCAAAATTTATAAATACAATTTTTGCACATACTAACAAAAACCTGCTTTCAGAGACTCATGATGGCTGTCTGAAGATTCTTGGACTCTTCAAATGATGTTTGCTTAACATCTTACAAATATTTCATCTCACAGGCTTCTCCTCTCCATGCAGTCCTCCTCTGGGTCCCCTGAATCATTCAGAGACCATCATTATTTTTTCATGCGAAGACATTTTACCCACAAATGACCTTCTACAACTCCACAAACATAAACAAATATAATCAGATTTGATGAGATGCTTTTATCTGTTGTTGTTCTGTTTCATA